>JAUEKY010090168.1:0-10638 GCA_031833965.1 Scyllaea pelagica
GAGAGAGTAAGAAATTAATCGAGAGAGATCAAAGATTAGACGGATACAGCTTCCAGACACACTGCGGATGTTGACACCGCAGATTGGCGACTCCATTAAATCGGAGGCGATGGTGCTGTAGATGAAAGTACCTATATAACATATACCGGGGAAATCTGCTTCCCCACGCCAACGAGCTCTCGGCCATGAATATCTTATGCCGCGCAGGCCACACAATCCGGTCCAATCAATTAGGTGGATGCCGGGATGGTGGTGGTTGTGGGAGGGGAAGGGAGGGGGGATGGAGGGGGTGAATAGGAATAGTAGCCATACACTTTGGCAGCCCAGCCCTCACACACCTTCCTGGTCGTCAAAGCCATCCAATCTCGGTAGGTGACAAAACAAGGAAAAGCGGAAGGGGGAGGGGGGGAGGCACGTTTCTGGTAATCTGACAATTGCGGTAAAACAGTGTGTTTTATACAGCACTACCATCACACTACCACAGCCTCTGGCTACCATGTTTCCGTGGTAATCATCTCAAGTGGTGCCAAGTAATTGGGATTGTGGTGATCGTGAAATGGTATGTGTGTACGGGTGTCGTGTACCGTGCCGTACAGCGATGTGGTCTAGTAGTAGATCATTGGCCTTCTTGTCCTCGTGAGGTTGGATATTCGACTCCCCCAGGGACAATGTAAAGCTGAGTCCTTGGAAAATGCTCTTTACTCATACTTCCCCCAACTCAACACATGTGTAAATGAGTACCTGGTCATAAGCAGATTAATCAGCGATGTTCGAAATATGATAATACACCGGCGTCTGGCAGTCAGAGTATCTCGCCCTCCGTGTTTCGGCCTGTTGTTGGTTTGTTACACCCCCCCCCCTTTTTTTTCTCAGTTTTTTTTTCTTGGGTACAGCGCATTGGGAATGTCTGATGGACATCGCACCACAAACTAAGCTCTCTTCTCGAGTAGAGTTAGACGGTGTAGATTTCGATCACTTCAATAAATTCCAATTGTGTCTAACCATCCCATTATATACACCATCTAGTACATTTAATTATATTTTCGCAATATGATATCGATATATTCAGAGAAAATTATTTTATATGCGTATGTGCATATATAACAATTCGTTTAATCCAATACAAATTACATATCATAAAAAAACAGACATGCGTGCATACATACGTATTAAATAAATGCACATACCAAAACAAACAGACGAAGCATATTGACATAAACAGAATATTCAATGGCAATGTCTATTTATCGGCTGATAAAGAACAACACAAACACGCACGCACACACACACACACACACACACACACACACACACACACACACACAAAGGGCATACACAGAGATATGTACACAATAGAATTCATGCGACAATCTTGAAAAGGAGAACAACAACAACAACAACAACAAAGGGGGGGTGACACTCGAGTTTTCTCAGTGCACATGACTTTAAGAATCATACCCCGGGGAGTGTTCCCCAAAGGATTTGTCAAAATTTGTCACGCCCATTTAAGGAATAAATAAGGTAGACATCCACAAAAACCCAAACTTGGAATAACTACTTGATACTGTACGTAATATGTTGCACGACTCCGTTGGCAGTTTGAGTCACGCAGCAGCAAGCAAGAGCCGGCAAAGTGGGGAGTGATGGGGCTGGTGTGGCATTCAAATCAAACCAATCTGTCCATGCCCACTAAACACGAACCAGAGGGGGATATAGGACGCCAGGACCAGAGGGGACTGCAATTTGTTTTGTTTCTTGAGGGTTTTACGGCGCTATCGGCACAATTTAGGCAATGTCAGCGCCCGCAAACAATCAGAAAAGCAACTAAGCAGCTTCCACGGGTCTGAGCAAGAAAGAAAGAAGAAAGAGGGGAGAAAACAGGAAAAGAAAGAAAGGAGAAGGAAGGAGAGAAAGAAAGAAAGAGTGACCTGCAGTCGCCTCTTACGACACGTCGGCATCACTGTGGTGTTATTCTGTAACCCCGGACACCACGGGGGTAGACTCCAATTTGCCATAATATGGTAAAGTTTCAAAATGTCGATGGTAACAATAACGATACAATCAATCATTTCCATCGTCTACCAATATTGGCCTGAATACCATACCTATTATGTTTACACCACTTTTGACCCAATTAGCACTTGCCCCCTTGTCTCCTTCATACCCCAAGCCCTGCAATTTCATCTATTACAAAGCAACACAAAATTGATATAATAATATAGATTACCACTCAAAGACGAACCTTTACATTCTTAATACTATCAATTACAATGACTACAAACCGCATTAGTTTACGTACAACAGTAAAGACGCTGTATTCAGCCCTGTTTATTCCCTAATTCTCTCGTTGATCCATACATTTCACATCAGATCAAGAGTTAACACATGCTTCTTCAACCATGCATTCACTCGTGGTGTAATCTATCAAAGGCGCATTACTGCTCTGTTTCTTTGGGGTTTTTTCTTAACATTAATCTAGATACATCAGTTAATATTTTCTCACACATGGAGAAAGACAGAAATTCAGATTGAGACACAAGAGAGGCATCTAAAGATAGGGACCGCCAAGGATAGATAGATAGATAGATAGATAGATAGATAGATAGATAAATAGACAGACAGATAGATGGACAGATAGATAGATAGGTAAATAGACAGACAGATAGATAGATAAATAGACAGACAGGTAGACAGATAGATAGATAGTTAGATAGATAGATAGATAGATATACACACACATACATACATACATACACACATACATACATACATATATACATATATACATACATACATACATACGTACATACATACATACATACATACATACATACATACATACATACATACATACATACATACATGGAAGATAGACGAGAAAAAGAGATGGAGCCATTCAAATTTGTAGATGACTCAAGCTACAATAAAGAGACACAACACAATTTGGTGTACAGTGAACAGTAGAACAGTTCACTCCACGGTCCTGAAATTCAGAAAGACAGTGACACGGTGGTCAGGGGTTTCAAGGGAGGTAACTGTCTGATTGCAGCACGGTAGGAGCGGCTGCACTACGAGGTTAAGTCCCTTCCCACCATCCACCTTCGACAGGTGAACCAACCGAGATTGACAAGAGAAAACAATGTTCAAATGAAATGTAATGTCAACTAACAGAGAGGAGAGTATCACGAAGCCTTAAGCTCATTGCAAGATGGTCTTTGAACTTAAAGTCAATTCAAATCCATATCCGTAATGAGAATACTAATATCTAGATATTTCACCAGCTTAATGAAGAACAGAGAACAAACACAAATGAAATGATGCTATAACAACTCTTGAAAATAGTCAATACTCTTTTATACAACAGAAATGACAATAGAAAAAAGAAAACTAATTGAAACAATACCTATAGATCCTTTCTACAGACTAAACATGGAAACCAAATGCCAGATCCCTGGAGAGAACCACAAGGCAAGTAGCGAATCTTATCCCCCATTCAACATTTGTAATATCTTTCAATTGAATTGCAAAAGCCTACAGTTTCCAAGCTTCCACTTATCATTTGAAAAGCAGGCCTATCAAGATACCCTATAGCTTATATCCAAATATTACTATTATCATTGCGGATGTGGATTTATCTTAAGGTTCAAAGACCAACAGGGAAAAGTAAGTAAAGAGTGCTCCAAGTACTCAATTATGCACCATCTTCAACTGGTATTGAATTTTCAACTTAACCATCACAAGCCCTGGATTTTACCATCAGATTACAAAGCTCCACTAGAGACAGAGACTGGAGTCTGGTTGTTGCAATTGAGTTATCCTACGGACAGCCACAAAATCAAACACTCACTACTGATAGAGGAGAGAGAGAGAGTGGAGAGAGCCTAAATACACGTATATAATATGCTTTTAGTAACAACAATAAGAAACAAGAAAAACTAATTTATTTCAGACATTTAGAGAGACACCATAACGTTGAAAGTAGTGATGGTGGAGGACAGGAGGGGACCGGGTAGACCAAGAAGAAGAAGAAGAAGAAGGACCCAGGATGTCAAAGCGTGGCTGGGTGGTTCAGCAACAGAGGCCTGTGGTGGCATTCATGTCAGTTGGTTAGTGCCTCACCGACATCCATTTGGGAATTTTCGGTTGGTGAGCAATACTAAGCAAAGGGCTCGCCAATCAAGAATTCCCTAACGGACGTTGATTAAGCACTAACCAACTGACATGAATTCCAACCCGAAGAGCATCAGAACAGGACTGGCTGACGACTCACAGCGTGGTAAGCAGCATCCAGGAAGGACACATCATGAAGAGAGACAGGAGAGTTACACAGTAACAGGGAAAAATAATAAAAAGACAGTTTGACAAAAAGCTGTGAGCAGATGTGAGGAGATAAAATGGTAGGGTTAATATCGTTTTGAATGAAATACACCATTCAACAACAAATGTGATGTGCCCATCTTTTGTGCAGAGTACATACGAGCTACAGAAGGATTGCATGGGACCTTCCTGGTACAACTGCATAGAGGGATTATCAATCAAATGCTGTTGAACTCTTTGTGGTAAGTGTAATTATGAAACATGGCACATTCAATAAGTTACCTGGTTGTTAGTTAAATACGGATTAGATATTAACTGGCCACCCATTCAGTCATTGGGGCCATTTTCATGACTGGCTTTGCCCATTTAACAAGTCAGTAGTAACCAAAAAGTTAGTGCATAAATATGTGTGGTGACACAAAATTGGAAAACTGTCTCCAGGCCTCCAGTTCCCTTTCCTCAATTATATATTGCATAAGAATCTACATCTGTCAAAGAAAAAAATGCAATTCAAAGTACCTAATTCATTACCTTTAAAGAAACTCTTAAGCTGACATTTCAAAGAGTCTTAGAGTTAACATATTTCATTTTGAAAATACAAATCACCGACATTGACTAAACATCAACTATCATGAAATTGAAATTAGTTTTTTGCCATTTTTCAATTTTGAATCTTTCTGGGCTGATAGATGAAGGATTCTAGTTCCAAAAATTGGTGTTCGCTGACAATTGACCTAAAACCACAAAATATATTACAAAATGCTTTTTCATCGGTTTTGCCTACAATTCCGATGTTTTCCCATACCACCACATATATATAATGACACAAATATTAGAAATGTTTCAACAATTAAGGGTTAAGCAAAAAAAAAGAACTCTCAAACAACAGGTTTGAATTTGATTAATGAATCACTCAATGCCAAATTAAGTGAACTCATTCACCACTTTCAATTTCTTTACACTTATAACAATTCAATCAGTTTTTTTGCTTAGTCATCCCCTGATAAGATCAGTTTCAAAAGGCATTGAGTGCAGACTACGACACTTTGCGGAGTGAATCAAGCAATAGCTTATATCTCTTACTCCATCATTCACCAATGATATCATGTCTAATAATGTGAGGGAGTCATATTAAAAAGCTGAATCAAAATCATAATAATGATAATGTTACAATATCATTGTACTCACCCCTCACAGTACTGATGACAAAAAAAACCCGAGGAATCGTTCCACCTCCTCCTTCTGATAAAATGTTGCTGGTGAAACACACCTTTTTCACACAGTGCTATCCAGGAAAATCTTATTGCTTCACTGCATCTCTCCAATAAAAGCCGTTGGCAGGTTATCAAATGATTATCACACCGTTTCCTGTTCACACCTTTGACGTTTCCTGACAGATGAAATTATGAACTCAGCACCAGATTCAACCAGTTCAGTTAGACAGTGACGTCCTTAAAGAATTTTCTCTTATTATCAGAAATAGCCGAAATATTTACACTACCTTATGCTTAGTGTCCTCAGCTTGAGAGGTGTGAAATACATAAAATTATCACGTCTGTTGGTCGGCAAAACAACAAAACGGCTATTTGAAATTCTAGCAGGCAGACGAGGTTGACATCATTCAGGTGACAAATCAGCCACCGTTGCTGTTGCTGTTGTGGTGGTGAGACAGGTGCTGAGAGAGTTGACCCACAAGGCACAGGAACAACAGCAAGTCTGTGGATGGAGGAAGATGTTGAGTACACTACTATTCCAATTATACCGATATTGCTAAGTGACCAAAAATTCTTTTATGAAAGTCAATAATGTTTAACCTTGATGTTTAATGGGAAAGAGTAATAGTAATAACCATGAGCAAGAGACATCTAGTTTCAAATTCAAAGTAGAGGTATCAACAAACCCAAGAATTCAGTAGCGAGCTGGTGCAGTCTCAGTCTCCTTCAAAGACAGATTAATGGCTAATGGGGATGAGACATGAATGCTTACTACATTATAAAACCAGCAAATTTGGCAGCGAATTCCCAATGCAGACAATGGAGTACATCTTTGGGGACTCTAAAAATGGACCAAACAGCTGCATCCCTGAAGGAGTGGAATGTATCCAATATTGCAGTGACAAGCTATGATGATGAACACAAGAATTCAGAGGTTTCATGCTTCCCACAGTACATCAATCACCATTCACGACTTTTCCTGCTGCATTGGAGCCCCAGTAGGTTAACCCTAAGGGTATGACTTTAGTGTGATTTTGTGGTTAATTATTAGTTTTGTAACTGTGAGGATTAAGTCGGATTTCTGTCAGGAATAGAGCAAAGTCGAGTCCTTTCATGCACAGCCTCCTGAAGTTGCTGTGGCCAGAATGCCTTGATTTGACTTCTATAATTCAAACCAATTCTGATCCCACACTGTGTAAGGTACATAACTAGTACTTGAAAGAACCTATCTAAAAAAAAAATAACAGAAAAAACGGATATTTTTTTTTTGTTAATAATTCTGTATCAGAATTATCTAAGTCTAAATATTGCTTTTGTTGTGGTAACAGTTAAAAAATGCAACATTTTGATCATGAAATTTAAGAACAATTGATATCAAATAAGAGTGAAATACAATCAATAGAGAAGAGTTATTGCCAGCGGAATTTTATGGTGAATCAATATATCTATTTTTGTTATGAGGTGGTGAAATGAAAAGGTTTTTTTTTAATATAGCAAGGAAAAAAGTTGGAAAACACGAGAGAACAGAATACAAAACTATATCATGTTTTGGGTAGCATCAGTATAACTCACAAAAAGTGACAAAGAGTACTTGAATTAATTATTTGCAAAACATGATTGCTATGTTTTCAGATATCTGAAACCCACATGGTCTCAAAACAAAGACTCCAGGATCACGATGAGGTAGCAAGAGTGAGATGTCCTAAGCTAGGAATATGAATAATCAAAATTCCTTCATGCTGCGAAAATTTCCATACAACTAAATCAAGCAAATGCAGGTTGTTCCCCTCCCCTTTTTTTCAACTTTCAGCCTCTCACCCGCAAGACAAGTGCTGTGGCAGCGCCTAGAAAGAAAGCTGCAATGAAATATATGGAAAAGATCACCCTGAGATAAGAAATGTAATAGAAAGAGCAGAAAACATCAGACCGAGCTCTCTTCTTAAGATTAACTATACCAGTTCAACCTGATCAAGACACTTTTTGAAATTAAGAAATCATGCGGTGATTTGGGACAGCGTCAATGAATATGAGGATAAAGAATCGCCAAGAAGTCGAATTACATATCTACTTCTTTTTTTTTTCTAAGGGAATTTTTAATTATTTGTCATTTATGACAAGTCGAAATGCATGATCTTTGCGTTTCCTTGACGAAAACATAAGATATTGCCGATTATTGCTTTACCTTGTAAGACAGTAGGGGATGAGCAAACGCCACTTGCGAAATCCGGCAGAATGTTGAGAAGAAAATATTTACCAATTTATTTACCTTCGTGACGAAGTTCCGGGAGGAGGAGTAGCGTCCCTTCTACTTTGTTTATACCGGTTGTTAGGTTTCAAAAGTGTTATCAGTCAATCTGCTGAAACAAAAATGTATTGTGGCGAGGACGACACAGATTGCCGTTATAGTTATATTACTCTACAGCTTATTTATTTTGAAATTGCCGAGTCAGCTTTGTGAAAAGGGATTCAAAGTGTTGTAAGCCACTAGACTTATAATAGATGCTACTCAGAGGCCTAGGTGCGTGACAAATGTTTGATTGATACAAATCAGGAAAGAGTTGAAGCGCTGATATTTTTAAGTCTCATAATTTTCTCCATTTGACCAGTGGCTCAGAATATATGTATATATATTTCTTCTATGAAACAAATGAAGAAATGATACAAAAGTAGCAAAAGAGATAAAGAACACAATGAAACAACAAAATAAAATGTCAACATACAAAGGGGGATGATTGAAATAAAGATATGTCAAATTTCCTTACTGAAGTTGTCTCCCTTAAATATATCCTAAGTGTAAATTAGGTTTTCGGAGCTCCCAACACACTCCACCTCCACCCCCTAATCCCGTGAGTTTGTGTGTTGTGTGTGTATGTGTGTGTATGCGTGTTTATGTGTGTGTGTGTGTGTGTGTGCGCACACAACAATGGAATAGCCGGAGACGTCAAAGTCTTTACATAGGGTAAAGGGAATGAACGGAGAAACTACAGTACACAAAATCTGAGTTTCAGACACGGAGAGCTCTGAATTCAATGCTCTATACGCCATCTGTATTTACATTGTTTATAGAGAACTATTGATTGGAATGAAATAGAAATACAGACAGCAGTGACATTGGTATGAAGACAAACTATTTGATGGCAAGTAGCCCTCTTGTAAAACTATAATGGCGAAAACATAACTAAGACAGTATGGATTTTACAGTAGGACAGAAATGGAGATGGGCAGGTCATGTGCCAGGTTACATGAAACTAGATGGACTCAGAGAGTCACAGAGTGGCAGCCACGCAACGGACAGTGAAAGCGACCAAGAGGCAGACAGCCCAGAAGATGACGAAACGGCATCGCACAGCACCAAAGCACAGCTTGGAGTTTGGAACAGGGTGGCCAAGGGCAGAGAGTGACGTGGCGTTCGGAGGGCTACACCCTGCCGTGAGTGGACAAAGCCTCGTAGGAAACGAATGTGGGTAGGAGTCCTGAGCTGAAATGTCCACGAATGGCTTGCATCCAAGTTTTGCATTTCACATTCTGCTGTCCACAAGGGGGCAGCACCATAGCTGCCAATCCACCAAACGGTAACGTGCCCACCTTTGAACCAGCAGGTGGTGAGTGCGTGCCCTGGCCGTGTCATAGTCATGACGTAATAATCTGTAGATAAGCAGCTGCCCCACCTGGTATTGGTATGATGGGAACAGTAGTAAGACTGGTTGGCCCGGTGTTAGTAAAATCTGACTGTGTGCAATAATCCTGTGAGCCGTCCGCTTGCATCTGTGTGTCAGCACGTTGAGTTTTTCAGAGCTCACAACTTTGTGATATGACTCTTAAGCGTTTCTGCGAACGTGAAGTCTTAAGGTTTAAAAGTTAAAACGTTAAAACGATCAAAATATGAATGGTCATATTATGAACACTCTGGTTTCCTCGACCCTTATTCGAAACTCTTTCTCTTAAACTTACTTCTTTGACGCAAGTGGTTGAGCATCCGCCTCGTAATTGGGGGACCGATGGCCGAGTGGATAAGGCGCCCGCTCAAAAACAAAAACCAAAACTGTGTGGCGCGGGTCCAATACTTATTCTCGCCGGGTTTTTTCCTTGAGCAAGAAAATTAACCCCCATTGCTCACTTTGCGGCGCTGCACAGCGGCGACGCCTGGGAAAATCCAGTCTTTCCTTGGATTTGACCTGAAAGGTAATTTCCCCCAGGGGATCAATAAAGGGAATTTTATTTATTTTTTTTTATTTTTTAACCTGTAGGTTATGTGTTCGATCCATCGCCGCAGCATTGGTTTTAGCAGCTAGCGCCTGGCATTTGGCATTATGAGAACAACATTGCTAAGACTGGCTGGCATGGTGTCAGTATATATCTGGATGAGATTATATTCGTGTGAGTTCTCCGTTTATCTTTGTGTGATATCAACACGTTACCATGTCCAGAGCGTTCCACCAGTGATATGACCGATACAGTGTTGAACAAGCTTCACGATTCAAACGAACCTGTGTCCACTCTATCGCCCTCCCCCCCTTTTTTTTCACCCTTGCTGCTGCGTATGAACGCTTTATTCCCACTACCTGGGAAATAAGGGGGACGGGTGGGTGGAGGATTTAAATTCATTCTCTGGTACAAGGGAAGAAACTCGCACTGAGAGTTATCCTCACCGTTGTATTTTCCAGAGAGCCAGAGAGCTTCACACATAACATTCAGAACCTGGAGTTCTCTTCTCCTCGTCAAATGAAAACTGTTTAAATTTGTCCTTAGGTTCGGAATAACTATCATTAAAAGTTGCAAATTTGATGTTGTAAATATCTAAACCCCTCCCTCCTTTACTCACCCCTCCTTTCCCTGCGTTTGGCTTACGAGATGGCCCATGAAGTGTTGATAGGTTTAAATGTGTTAGAGCTGGTAGCTTCTATTACTTTGAGTCAACAAAGGTTGACCGTATTTTACTGTTCAAATCCCCATTCCCGTAACCATCTATTTGAAGGAAAGAAAGCAGAAGAGAAAATTGGGGAAGGGGGTTTTGAGGGAGAGAATGAGTATGAGTGTGTGTGTGTGTGTGTGTGTGTGTGTGTGTGTGTGTGTGTGTGTGAGAGAGAGAGAGAGAGAGAGAGAGAGA
>JAUEKY010090279.1:0-10635 GCA_031833965.1 Scyllaea pelagica
CACCCCCCCCCCCCCCCCCGCCCCCCTAATAGCAGTCGTAATACTTTTATTAACACTCAAATAGCTAGTCAAGTCAGCCTGACAATCAGCTTACCATCAGATTTCAGTGGAGCTTTTATTGACCAGAGGGAATAAATTTTTAAAAAGACCCTAAATAAGAATAATGACTCATATAGTTCTATGTCATCAAATGAAGAAATCCTTGTTTCATCCAACAGGCTGCTCTTAATCTGACATTTGAATTTTCTTCAAATTGCTAGTGAATCTTGCATATTTCTGTCATTGCATCTAATATAGATTCCAAGACAAAAAATTTCTGTAATGTGTTGAGAAAATAAAATGTTTTATCAAAATGCAAAATAGGGATGTTCCCTACAAAAAAAGGACCGTTGGCATCTCTGCTCTATAAACATGTTGATAGTAATAGTCTTACCTGTTTGGTCCACATCCAAGTCTGAGTCGCCTTCCCACTGCACTTCATAAGTCTAGCATACTGGCCCTCCTTGTAATTGAGGTCCATGCATAACACGTTGGCCAGGCGCATATCTTTTTGCTCTGTCTCAAACCAAATCTAGAGACAATAATAAAGAGTATATTCATTAAATAAATTCAAACAAAGCTTAACTTACACAAAAAAGATGACACAGATTACATTTACCAGGAATCATTAACAGCTTACACATGAGAGAAAAGAACTAGTTGTGATGAAAACAAATTTGCATTTGAAAAGACAAGACCAGTTAAAGTTCTTGGCATTTGGACTTAAAAATATTCATCCTTGGTGTGTGGTTTAACCTCCATCCACAAATAATGGATGGCATTTTTATAGCGCAATTTCCACCATGGTGCCCCATGAAAATCATTAATAACCTTTTGATAAAAGATCCGCAGTAATACACTTATTTCTATGGTATATCACATAACCCTGCTTCTTAGGAAATAAAGCCAATTATATATGCCAGAACAAAGGACAATCTATTGAGAAATAGATCAATCACAGGTGCAATGGATAAAATAAATAGAAAGAAACTGATAACAAACAAACAAAAAACAGACATAACATTCACCCCTTGTTTTTCCACCACATGAAAGAAGACCACATACAATTTATAAAAAGTAACACTGCTCTTTGTACTTTCTAAGCCATTAATTTCTTTACGCAAGCATGACTGAAGTTTGTGCAACTGCCACAAAGCATCCATTGAAGTGTGGTTAAGTGATAACACCTTAGGTTCAATCATCATCTTAACATTTTCACCTAAGACCCTTCCATTTTATTCAAATATCTTCATGGTTTTATCAGTGTTTATTTGCAACATAAAGTTAATGAATATTGGATTTGATCAACTTGCCTGCTCCTCTGATCCCATAGCGCACTGGCCAAGTCGCAAAAGAGACCTTTTGTCATAAATGCCCTTTTCTGATTCCACACAAAGGCCTGATCCTTTGTGTTTCAGCTGGAAGAGAAAATGAATTTGGAATATAAAAGCTAAGAGTATAAACAAGTTGTGTGTGTGTGTGTGTGTGTGTGTGAGAGAGAGAGAGATTTTGGGTCTTGTTAGCGCCCACAAACAGTCACAAAAGCCACTAACGCAGTTTCCACGGGTCTGAGCAAGAAAGAAAGAAGATAGGAAAAGAAAGAAAGGGGAAGGAAGGAGAGAAAGAAAGAAAGAGTGCCTTGCAGTCGCCTCTTACAACACGTCGGCATCACGGTGGTGCTATTCTGTAACCCCGGACACCACACGGGGGTCTTCTTAAGACAGAATTTATCTGGATAATGTCATTTGGCCAAGTAGGAGATCAGCCCACAGTGACCTTTTTGTAGTGGGGTTTTGATTTTGCCGGCACAGCGGCCTTGTGGCCTACTCTATTCAATTTTGAACTGCCAAGGGATCTTTAATAGATGGCTTAATGGCATGATCCAGAGAAATTCCATCTCAAGAAGAGTCTCTTATTACTCTGTAATCATCTCTTATTACTCTGTAATAATGGTAAAAAGAAACTGGGTAATGAATCGAAATGACAGTGCAGCCAGTAAAGAAGAAGAAGAAAGAAAATTACTTGTATACAAATAAAAGATTTTACGTTTAAGAAAATAAATAAACTGTGGGGATTAATATTTATGGAATTTCTAATGCGGAATCACAATAGTGTTTTTTTTTCACTAAAACCCCAAGAAAAAACCCCTATGCCACTCCCCTGATCCCTGCAACATCAGTAAGTGGGATCTAGAGCCTAGTCCTATCAAAGACGGATGATAAACTTGGAGGTCCCGTGTGCACGTTGCGCACATTAAGTACCCTCGGCAGTTGGAAATCGAAACGAGTAGGCTGCAAGGCTACTGTCCAGGCAAAAAATTGAAATCACCCTACTACAACCACAAGGTCACAGTGGGCTGACCACCTGCTTGGCTTAATGGCATGATCCTGAGAAATCCGTCTGAATAAGAACTGGCCCTACACTGTAATGGTAAAAGGGTACTGGATGATGAAATGATGATGAAATGTAACGTCTATCTCAGTCAGGTGATTGCTTCGTGTTCTTTCTTTCTTCATCGAATGAACCTTTTGGTGTAAAAAAAATTGCATCTTGTAAGATTAAAAACCTTTTGTACCTTTTGGTGTAAGGTACTGCTTCTTGTTCTATTATCATTTGTCTTTAAAACCTTTTGTATCTTTTGGGGTAAGGAATTGCTTCTAGTAAGATATAAAATCCAGAATTAAATGATAGGAAACAAATGAGATAAAACAATAAGATCATCACCTTGATAAATGCCTTGAAATCCTCTGGATCCGTCCCACTCAGCCTGTCATTGAAATGGTGCAGTGAGGACACAGTCTGGGGAATGTCAAGAAAGAACAAAACCATGGAATTAAAGCTTTTTGAACAATTAATTATGACAGACCCCTTGGCCTTGTACTTTGTCTATAGTTTCAAGATAATTGATTCATGACAGATAATGTCAATACTCAAAACTTGTATTCAATTGGAGATAAGAGAATTCATTTTATTATCCGTTACATAAAAGAATTTAATCTAAGAGTTAAAATGATATTGAAAATAACAACAACGAAAAGAGTATATATAGAATAGATTAGATGAAACAGAAGCCTGCCTTTCTTGACACAAAAAACACACACTTAAAACAGTTGCCAACTGCATGTGAAACCCCTCGAGTGTGTACTACATTCACAGAGTTGGTTTCACATCCCAAACTGCTTCTTGGGAACCTCTTTCTAAGCTCGCTTTTACACTCAAAGCATTCTGATTTGCCGGTTTGAATGTGTCTGGAATTCTTTGTCGGAGCCCATTATATGCTCCACCCAGTTCACTTTAAACTCTCAAGAAAAAGCTGCAGACCCATCTGTTTCTCAGTTCTTTTATATGAATTCCATAATTCATTACACATTTGCTTTTTATTGAACAGAATATATAATATATATCATATCATGTCGTTAAATGCGTAAGATTTTGTGTAATATGATTGTGTCTATGTCTCATTGTAAAGTGCTCTGAGCTTACTAGGAAGAAGCATTTTATAAATGAAATTAATATCATTAATATCATTATTAATTTCATAGGACACACAAAAACCAACATAGCAAACAAAGAATAGCTGCATGTATTTTCTAATCATTATTACAAACAAAGCCCAAGACAAATTAGATTTAGCAATCATTGTTAAACTAACACCTTACAAACAAATCCCAAAGCAAATTAAATTGAGCAATCATTGTTAAACTAACACACAAAACCCACACAACAGCAGCGATTTGCAATCATTCTTATACTCTATCCCATGGCAAGCCAAATTACTCCCCACGTTTTCTCCTGTCATTATTTCCAAATGTATAACCAAAAACTACAAATGAATAATGAAAAAACAAAAAAAAGAAAAGAAAAGAAAAATTAAACTGCAACACCTACTACTGAAGTTTTGTCATAGGACAACTTTTCTCCAGGTTTATTCCAGACTAAAGGGAGATTACTAAACAAATGAACCGAGCAATTGGACAAAAATAGGCACCACAGATGTCCTTTTCCAAGTGGCATTGAGTTATATAACATATGTTATTTAGATGATTGAAAACAAAATTAAAAAATACTTCCTGCTAGTAAAAATTAATCATTGTTGTATAACAAATATGTAAATTAAATGATTGAAAACAAAATTTAAAAAATACTTCATACAGTCAAAAATAATCATTGCAAATGAGAAAAGGCAACAATGAAAGCAGAGTTAGCCAGCTACCTTTTCTTCTTTCTTCACGGCTGACACCAGTTTATCAACTTTGGTGAGCTCTTCTATGGCGTCAGCAGCATTTTCTGCACCCAACTTAAGACTCAACAAACCCAAATCAATTCTGCAAAGATAAAAAAAATAAATGATTTCCCTCTTTCTATGTGGGCTGTGGGTATTCTAGCAATGTGAATACAAAAACTTTTGGAATGATCTTCCCGCTTGTTAAATAAAGAACCAAAACTGTTTCCAAAGATTCTGCTTTATTGTTTATATTTCACATTATCTAAAATCAAAAAGCTATATTTGAATTTCAAGGTGAAAAGCCATATTTTAGACTTATGTTGATTGAAAGTTTTTGTCAGTAAGAATGGGGACTCTGATTGTAAAGTTTACTATTCTGATAGGAAATTATTAAAAGTAAGATTAGTATAGGCATATTCTGTAAATGGTTTTACAGATTTATCTCAAGAACTATTCTCATATTTCAAATAGTATGGGATGAACAGGGATTTCAGTCACAACAAGTATAATCGGATATTTTTGCCAGGCAACTACTACATGACACCATGCATATAAATGTAGAATGAAAATAGTTAATGTTAAGGTCTTACACCCGGTCTTAACACTTTATAGGTCGTATGATTGGCCCAGCATCCTGGACAAGATAGCATACTGCCAGCCAGAGATAAATGTAGGAGCAGCTTGAAGCTGCAATACACCGGTCACTAAATTTTGGGCATGGCACAATTTTTCTCAAGGTTTGTTCATGAACAAAGGGAAATTACCATAAAAATCTCACCCACGTCTCAGTACTCTGTCCCCATAAGGCCAAACAGCAGGCAGGACAGCTGATAAATTATCAATTTGAACGTCTTGGGTGTGAACCTGAGATGAACACGCAACCAGAACCACTCGAGACAACACTTACAGCCAGTATAGTATGGATGTGCCAAAATGTGGACAACCATATTCACAGTGTTCTGGACATGCTAACATGCTGCCACATACAGAGCGAGACAAATTGAGGGAATCAATAATATTATCTCATCCAGTCACATTTAATCCCTGTGCGTGTGTCAGTGTGTATTTTCCGGGTGTGTGTATATGTTTGTGCGTGCGTGAATGCATAGTATAGAACATTGCAATTGTATTGCTTTTTAATCCAGTATTGACATCATTATATTAATATCCCTCACTTTTAATGCATTTACTTTGCCTACTTCTCCTCAGTCAACGTTTGTTCAGACTATGTTATTGTAAAGCTAATTGAGCACCATGGTGGAAATGCGCTATAAAAATGCCATCCATCATTATCCTTATTATTATTATCATTATTAAAGTGACACAAGGCCAACCAGTCTCAGCACTCTTCCCATGATGGCAAACGTCAGGAGAGTCAGCTGCTTAACAAACCATTTTCATGTCTTAGATATGACTTAACAGTTGCGAAAACATAAATAGAAAATAAAATAATATCTACACACACTGCTAAGGTGGTTCTATGAATAGGTTTAATCAATTTGATCTATGGTTAAAAGAGTTGGAGTAAAAACTTATTGTGCTTCCCTGTCTCATTTTGCATGTATAGTTATGAGCTTGATAGAAAGAGTGATTTGAAGGATATATCATTAAAAATTAGCTTTCCTAGAGCTTGCACTTCTAGAAAAAAAAAGGAATCCACGTTCATCAAAAAGACAAAAGAATCTTTTATACATTATAACGTTAGCATTAGATTCTTATGCCTATTCAGTGCATGACATAGATTTTCAATCTCTGAAAACATTTTGCTGATTTAACCTTTTTTTTACTCCAATACAGTACCCACCAGCTTTAAGCACAGTCATCAGGAGGAGGCCTAAGCGTGCTTGATGCCAAAGTGCTCAAGCGTGCTTGAGTCCCAAGTAGACATTATCAAGAGATTTCGAGAATCAAAGCTTTATTTGTTTGTTATGATTCTAAAACCAACCGTGATGCCACATTGTAAGTTATCATAGTTTTTAAACCTTGCGCAAAATCGTTTGTAATTTACTTAATTGTGAGAAACAAAGTAAAATATTGTATGTGATTGAATAAGAAAAGGACACATATACTGCAGGTTGATATTAAACACATTACTTCACGCCATGCTTATGATTGATCAACACAGTACGATGCCACATCCGCCTTCAACCTGTCTTGCACATGATACTAAACCGGGTTAATTTCATTATGTTTAGTGAAGACCGTGACCGGAACAGATTAGCAGAAGGTAAAGCATCCTTGTAACTCGTTCAAAATGTAACGGGCGAAAGTCAAGTTGTGAATGACACACAATCACCTAGTGTACTCTTTGTAAAACCATTAATCCCCCCCCCCCTACACACACACAGACATTTCTCTTGTATATATCTACCTTACTCTTTTTCTGCCGGTTTGTAGCTGCTATGCTGCTTTTGTTATGAAACAGAGTGGGCAACAACGCTCATAATTGGCGACTGCCAAGTAACAAAGAGTGCTTGAAGCGGAAGTCATCTTGCTTAAAGGCGTACAGTATCATTACAAAAATAAATTCGGTAAGAGCGCCACAGATTGCTTGAGTCCGAAGAGTGCTTGACTGTGGTGTGCTTGAGGCTAGCATGTACTGTATTCAAAATTAAATGTGAGAAAGCAAACTGTGCATAAAAAAAACGAACGAATGTGTCTCCTCTTACCTTGCAAGCTCTTTCAGGCGTTTGAACTTTCTAGACATCCTCATGTACTCACGCCTTAGGGAAACATCCTGAAATAATAGGCAAAGTAAGAAGAGGCAGCATAAATATCTGATAGTGATAATGATAATAAATATTCTTTCTTTATCTTGAACCTATTTTACCTTTCGGTGTAAGGTTAGCTGTTATGAACAAACTTTCGCCACTGATCTCTATCTAGACTCTTTTTTTTAGCTTCAACGAATTTGCAACCTCTCTTTTCTAAAATCATCCATACAACCTACGCGCGCATGACACTTAATATCATTCGGTTCAAAGAAAAGGAAAAGAAGGTCTATTAACCCTAAATATGGAACTAGCTAAACGATCTGAGAAACACATTGGTCTTTAGGCGTTTCTTGAAATTTGAAGGGAACTGGAATATTTACATAATTGGTTCTGGCAATGAATTCCAGACATTCAGACATTCGGATCGGCAAAAGAGAAAAGTATTGTGACCAACTAAGAGCCTAGGACTAATGGGAACAGGTTTAGAACGAAGCAGCTTATTTTGAGACCTAAATGTTCATGTTGGGTTATATGGACGAAGCAAGTCTCTGAGATACGAAGGGGAATCTTCCGAAAATAGCGTGTTGTAAACAATGACTGCAATTGTGTTTGTAATTCTGGCTCTAATAATTGGAAGTCAGTGAAGTTGCTGTAGAAGAGGCATCGGATTTGTGGAATTGTTTTGACGATTCTAGTAGTAGTAGCATGGTTTTGGGTGGTCTGAGAGTTTGTTTATCTTTGAACGTGAGGTAGAATAGCAAAGGGAGTTACAGTATTCACATGCTTCTTTGAAGACTGGTACTGGAACCTGGAAAGAAAAACCAGCTCGCTTTACTGATTCACTTGGTCGTATAAGTGCAGCGTCTGATTTCTACAACTAGTCATGACAGATTTTCGGAAACCCAGAGTGTTCCTAGTAAGTTTTTAATCCTGTTTGATATTCATTCTGTGGTACTGTTTTACAGTTTGAACATACCATGCATAATTTTTTGTGTTTTGCGAAGGGACATTTACTTGCTTATTCATTTATTTCCAGTATCGGTGAATGCCTGTTTAGTATGTGTTTTAGTATATCATATTGTTTATTTCTTTTTCAGTGCATAGTTTACCAGTCTGTTTCTTGGGTGTAAGGTTGGGCTTGTTTAAGTATTGTCCAGTTAATGTCGTGCTCTATGTTGTTTTGTTCTTTACTATTCCAGTATACCTTTTTTTAATTTGGTAGACTGTTTTTGTTTTGATTTTTGAAGCGGTATTTATAGTTGGTGTATCTATCTCTAAAATTAGGATTTTGTGCGATGTCAGTGGCTCGTGTCTCTTCTCTGACCATATTTTTTCGGAGACAATCATATTTATTATTCAATTCAGCTATTATAATTATCAACCAGCAGGGTAGAGTATCTGCCCAGCCCAATGATCAGCTAAGCTGTGAAACCGCCCTCCCCATCACACCCCGCCCCCATTATCATCAACAACGAATAATCATTTTATGTAACTACAAGCTTGTTTCGTGATGGCTCACTTATCAAGTATCTGTTTAATCCGTAATTCTATTGTTATTGTTGTTATTGGTGGTGAATGTTCCTTTTTCCGTGTCGGTGCGGTGCTGATTGGTGCTTTAGGGTTGGAAAGGAGGTGTTTGGCCCGATGGGGGCAGGAGTCCCTTTTCTTTAGGGTAGCAAGGGCTGGTCTGTATGTCATGTGATATTTTTCTTCAATGCATAGGTTTAATGGTTGCAGGTTTTGGTGTTTAGCGAGTTGGGCCATAGCCAGGCGTGGCTATGGCAGGGTTGTGCTGTAGAGAGTGTTTTCCATGATATAACGGCTGATTTCATTTTGTTTGTTGGTGTTTTTGAAGGAGGCTTTATGTTTGGTGTAACTAGTTTTGAAAGTGTTTTCTGTAAGGCGACATTCCTTCCAGTGTGTTTGTTGTCATCTCGTGTTACGGTTACCTGATACACTACATTTTTTGTAAACATTTTCCATCGAGGGGGCAGTGCACTTTGACGCGGCAGTTGCAGGTTTTGCTTTATAGTATAGTAAATGATAACCCTATCCCACATATGTGATAAATCAGGAAGGAAACAAATGATAAATAGATATTATGAAGTTAAGATAGCTGAAATTTATGATAAGAAATAACTGTCTCAGAAAGAAAAAAATAATGGCCGCAATAGAAACTCGAACCGCTGGCCTTTCGCGAATCCCTACATCGTACTTAAGTATTCAATATTTGGGGCAAAGTCCGAGGGTAAGTGTCACCTCAAAAGCAATGGCTCCCTGATGTTCTTTCTGCTACTCAACCCAACAAGGGTACGAAACACGAAACACTGGGATTGGTGCTATACAAATGGAATTATGATGTGGACTGTAATCCTAGTGCAGAAACGAGAATAGCACGCTACAAATTGATACGAATTCGCCTTATATTAGCGCACCCTAAAAATGGTGATGAAAGAGATGAGTTAATTTCATAAGCCTAAAAGCAGTTGAATAAGAAAACAAGTAGGGGCCACCAAAAGAATAAAAAAGAATCCGGCTATGCAAGACAATCTGAAGACAATTATTTTCTAACTTTTAGGAATATTTGATAAGAGATTAGGGGAAAAGCGTCTATTAGCTTTCATCTCTTTAGTTTTTTAAGATAAATTGCTATTAAACTATGCGATCCCAAATCATGCAATTCGGCTTTGGTTTTCGGAAAAAAGCTCAATTTTGGGAATAGGGACACTTATTGAAAACCTATTACAGAATGTCACGGCTTTAATTTCATCATTTTATGAAAAACTTGTAAAGCAGAATTTGTTATATGTGTTATATTTTGGCATTGTTTGCTGTGTCCATGAGCGACATACAGCACTGAAACTTGCAGTATACAACCCACAGGAGTGTCCATTAAAACACTGCATTGGTATTTCTTGTGCTCATTTCGAATTTATATTTTAATTTGATTCCCCTACTTATAATATAGTGATTACAGAGCAAATGTACACAAAGTGACTTCAATTTAGTCCAGGAAAAATAGCTCTTTTTTGTGCAACAATTTGTAATAAATGCAATCTTTGCATTCTTAATTTCTACAAGGTTTCAAATTTTGCCAAAAAAAAAGGTCAAATGCATGTTGTTTTTTTAAAATCAGTCAAATGACCTAGAAGAATTGATTCTATCGTTTCCTAAATACAGAATGTGATGAATTCATTGACAAGGCTGTAATTTGAAAATGAATTAATATTTTGTAAAGAGAAATTTTGCAAAAGAAAATTGCGATAATTCACGAACATTAAAATCTTATATTCTATCGACTTTGAATCTTATTTCTACCCTTAGAAAGACTCCAAAACATTTAAAGAAGTGTTTGAGCTCAGAATTTAGTAAGTGCAAATATCATATTCAAATATTTGTTTGTTTGTTTGTTACCATTTCCCTGTTGTACCGACCAAAGCCAATGTAGGGACCCGACATAGTGTTTGACACCAGAATATGTCAAAATAACAAACCCAGTCTAATATCAAACAAAAGTCAGGAAAAACTCCGAGACAAGAGAGTAAGACAAGCAGTTTGTTATTGGTGGTGGTGGTTGTGGTTATGTATGTTGTTTTCGTTGTTGTTATTTCCTCGTGCAAGGCCGGGGATCAGGCTAGCATATATATATATATATAT
>JAUEKY010090390.1:0-10635 GCA_031833965.1 Scyllaea pelagica
TAATAAAAATTCAAAGGAGTGGGAACTGAAGTAAAGAAACACATTTGAATAACATGCAGGCATGAAGACATGGGTTGGGGGGGTCGATGAAAATGACCGGTTTTTTTTTATCATTGATGTATGACTTTGAGATCATGAATGAAAAAACAATAGTCGATGCACTGACACTGCTTAAAGCCTGAACCCCATTATAAAGCCAGCAGTTTACGTCTGGTTCAATAGTTGTTAGGTCATGATATCATCACAGGGAGAGCTCTGGACAAGGTGACGTGCTGCCACACAGAAATAGCAGATAACTCACTCAAATACATCAACTGGTTTCTTCACTGTCCTACTCTGCTCCCTTCATAGCAAACACCAGGCGGGACTGCTGCTAAATTGACGATTTGTATGTCTTGTGTGTTGATCAGTCGAGGATTGAACCTACCACCTACTAGCTCCCTTACGAATGCTCTACGATTGTACCATCGAAGCCATGTAACCAGATGTCTGTAGCTTTGGACAATAGTGAAAATAATCAACGCTTTATAACAAATCAGTTGACCTGTATGGCTTCGTTGGAGCAAGTGGTTAATCGTCCACCTAGAAGCCGGTAGGTCACGGGTTAAACCCCAGGTCGCGACATACTTATGGAATAAAAATCGTTTTTTAGCAGCTCCCCGCCTGACACTCAGCATTATGGGAACAGTACCAAGACTTGTTGGCTTAGTGTCAGTATACAGTGGCGGGTTGAGATATTCGTGTGGAGTCCTACGTTTATCTCTGCGTGGCAGCACATTACAAAGTCCAGAGTGCTGCACCGGTAATATGAACTATCAAATATATTGAACCAGGGCGTTAGACCTTGATGTTAATACGTTACAAAGGCAGTTGGTAGGCTGCTTATTGTGTTAGTCTACAAACCACTCACCATCTACGGGCTGTCCTCGTGTGGTCCTGGGGAGGCAGGTATCCTCGGAGTCTGAAGACAAAAGAAATACAGATTGTCAGATGTAAAGGATAGAACTATTGTTAGTTCTCATATATATTTGTTTTTGTTTTGTTATCAGTTCCCCTTTGTACCGCCCAATGAGCAGTGTAGGGATCCAAAATGATGTTTGACACCAGAATGTGTCCAAAGTACAAAACTCAATCAAACAAAAGTTAGGAAAACTGAACCAAGAGATCAAGACAAGCAGGTGGCTAACCCACTGTGCCCACTCTTGAATGACTCAAAGAAAATACACATTGAGGTGTACATCAAGGGAGGTCAAACAAATTCTAATGTAGCCTGAGATTGGACTTGAGGCCTTATCTACAAAGATATGCTGCTTAGCCACTAAGTCCATTTTACGCGAAATAAATTCTCTCCTTAAAAGTTTGTCTATTTAGTCCGGACATTCATCAAAGATCACCTTTCAACATACCTACCAAAGGCTTGTTTATCAACTGCCTTTTTCAAAGTTCATATCATACCAAATGACCTAGGCAAAATTTGTCAAACCACTAACCCTCTCCAGTTTCCGAAGGCAGCCTGGTAGGTAGATGGCTACTGCTGCTGCTCTCAATTGGCCCAACGGGTGGGGGTAGAATGATCTCAGAGGGCGCCACCTGGTTTGAGATGGAAGACGGCGGCTCTTCTTTTGGCACTGGGTTGGCCTGAAAGTCTTTCAAGTTTTCATTGTGAAGGAGCTTCTCCAATTGCTCTACTTCCTTCTCCTGCAACAAGTCAATAGCATGATCATTTCAAGAAATGGATGAATCTAGCTCTATAAATGGTGGCAAAAAATGAAGCCTCACTTACCGAGCATTTTTGCACCACCTATAACAATGAAAATTGACAAACGGGTGTATTTTTTCATGAAGATTGGAGTGGGAACATTATTTTTTAAAAAAAAAGGCTGATTCTTTAAATTGAAAGCTAAAATGCAAAAATTCATTCCCAAAGACGTCAAAATGGCTAATGTGAACCACTTCCTTTCCAAAGCAAGGCGTTCAGTAGAGGTTTTTCAAGACTGTCTTATTTTGTGCGCAAACATGACAAAAAAAAAACCTATAAAACCCTGTGCTTTCTCATCTGCGAGTTCGAAGGGTTATCAGCTAGTGAATTTAAATGACCTTTGTGTAGGTATAGACATAACGGAAACCTTAAAGGTAATGACACAATGTCTCACTTGCTGTGAAGAATTAGAAATTATTAGAGAGCCATTGTTAGCCCTTACTTTTTGAGAATTAGCATCTGCTACTCTCAATACAAAGTGAATCTGCATTTTTAAAGGGATGCCGCTTTTGTCAAGAGCTTGCAATGAAATGACAATGACTTCTCCCTCCCAACCCTAACTTGGGCAACGCACTCTGTACCACAAAACAGCAACTTCAGTAGACCTCAGCCTACTACTACATGGCATTGAATACAGAGGTCTGTAAATCACCTTTAAAAAGAAATAGTTTGAATTCTTTTTTTTTTTTGACCTACAAAAACTGATGAAACTCACACTGACATAAATAAACGAATGGCGCAAACATTAGATCTGTCTTTATTCGGACCCAAGTTCCATTTTACTGGATTTTACACTTTGTAATGTGTTATGAAAAAAATCTAGTGTAGATAATCAATTTTCTATCTTGGTATCAGAAGATAGAACAGCTTTGATTTTATTGCAATGTCTATTGAACTATTTGTAAAAATCTAAAAATATCAAGGAGGGCATTGATCATTGATGAGGGACTATCCGTTTTTAAACAAACCCTCTCAGCGAATCAGAAGTCGCTATATTGGACTGACACAGGTCCAAACAGACACTTTGTATCATAAAAACTGTCACAAGCTCAAAGTCTTTGGGATTAGCAATAACTACAACAATGAATTGGAAGAATGAGAATGGAACTGACCTTTGACCTCAAAGTGTCTTCAACATGATGGATGTTGTCTGTCAAAGTCTTCATTTCCTCTTTCTTCTTCCCTAACTCTGCCTCTGTCTGCGTCAAGTCTTTCTTTGTGTCTGTGAGCTGCTGCTGGGCTTGTAAAACCTCCTTTGGGTGAAAAAAATGGATTGAGATTTGTATCACTATGTACTAGTTCCTTTATCTCCCTTCCTTTTTTTTTTTTTGAGATTGTATCTCAATCAGGTGGCTCCCCCTCAATGAATGATATGAGAGCTTCATCACATTATGATTGAGAATGAAAAATATCATGATTGTATCTTCAGGCCCATCTTCCATGTTTAAGGGAAATGGTCTGAGTATGAATCACAGTGGGCTGATCACCTGCTTGGCTTTATGGCATGATCCAGAGTAATTCCGTCTCAATAAGAGTCGGCCCTACACTGTAATGGTAAAAGAGTACTGGATAATGAAATGAAATGATGTCTGAGTATGAAACAATGAATGGGTCAAACATTCTTACCACCCTCCGCCTTCCTTATAAGCTCTCGTGATTTTTACAACAATATTAAATCATCAATCAAAGAAAACTCGCTTTTTAATCAGTACACTGTGTGCAAAATTAGCCAATTGTGTTTGTGGCATCTTCAGAGGGGCATAACAACTATGTCTTGATGCCTCTCCCTCCCTATCATCCAAAATAATCTAATACCAGATTTTAGATTTTCTATCCTAGGCCTGGCTGCCTATTCTACAATCTAAATGGAGTGGAAATAGTACAGACAGAATAATTTGAGATCCAATCTATATCTCCCTGTTGTTCTAGGACAATCAAATTTCTCCACACATTCAGTCCATGCCATTTGGTTAGGGGAAGTTTGTTCTTTTAGACAAGCCCAGTCCTTTTCAGGGTCCAAGGGAATCCCTCACAGTAAGATCAATCATAGCAAGTCACTAAGTCATGTTTAGGTAATGTTGTCAGAAAGGAGACTATGCAAATGTAGGATTATTCTAACCAGAATAAGTCCTGGTGATGGTCCTGATCCACAGGATTATTACTTACATTGAATGTCAACCAACAATGAGTATTGATCCCACCTCATTGTATCTATATACCTTTCTAGGAATTTCATATGATTTGAAAAAAAACAAAAACAACCTGAAATCAAACAGAGCATTGCATTTGCCTGAAAATGCACATCATAAACAGGTTTTCAATAAAAAAAAACACAGCGGGGGGGGGGGGGGACAGGGCATATTCCAACAGACAAAAAAAAAAAAGAAAAGAAAAGAGATTTGACACCCCTGCTTCGAACACACACACATACACACACACACACACATACACACACAAACACACACACACACACATACTAACCTTCTGTTGTTTTTCAAGCAGACTCTTTTGTTCCTTCTCCAGCTCTGCTGTTTTAGCGTCTTCCTCTTCCTTTGTCTCCGTCAACTTTTTGTCAACTACTGCCAGCTCCACCTTCAGC
The DNA here is from genome assembly GCA_031833965.1 of Scyllaea pelagica. Classification (NCBI taxonomy): domain Eukaryota; kingdom Metazoa; phylum Mollusca; class Gastropoda; order Nudibranchia; family Scyllaeidae; genus Scyllaea; species Scyllaea pelagica. The sequence goes on from JAUEKY010090390.1 coordinate 4,359, forward strand.
TTTGACATCTGAAACGACAGAAGATTTCTTTTAGTATCAAGCCATTCAAGTCAATTATATCTTGTCATGGACATGAATCAAATATCCAAGAAAGCTGGCTGTGGGAGGCAAAGAATATATTTTTTGCTTTGGACAAAATGTCTAAGTGGTTCTTTTTTTAGAATTCTTTTTAATATTTGACCAAATTCAATCAAAATACAGCTAGAGGCATAGACTACCCTGCAATGACAAATTGTCAACACAGCAATGAAACTAATCTTCAGCCAGCTTGTTTTTTTTTATTTTGCCAACAAAATCCAGGTCTTCTACTTTTTGAAAATAGTCAAGATTTTCAAGACATTTGCCACAACATTAAAGCTCTCTATATTCACATTTACATTCAATGAATAATATTAATGATAAAAATGATATTCTCTGCCTTCAGTTTCTCAGTGGAAAATTTTAAAAAGTCTTGCATAGCGCCAATAATAACTCATCACTACACTACAACTCTCATTCACAAGCCAACATCACCATCCAAGACGTGCTCTTTAAACCTCTGAGCTCAGTATGTAAAAACTGGGCATCCCCTAGGTCTAAGTAGAGTAAGCGTGCTTTCTTCTACAAGTGCTAAGGCAGAATTAAGGCAGCAGGCAAGAGTCTGAATGCAGCCATAATATCCCTTCATTTCTTTTTCCTCTATAAAGGCTTCATCTCTCTATGCTTCTGCAAGTGTTTTCTGACGTCCTACCTGTTCCTGGAGGTCGTACTCCCGCTTGTTTTCCCCATCAACGACGTTGACCCACTCCACCTTGTCCAGCTCATCCAGTTCCAGCCGGTTCTTCTCCTCCATCTTCTCCAGGGACACCACCTCAGTGGTCACCACGTCCATCTTCAGATCGAGGCTGGACTGCTCTTCCTCCAGAGCAGAGATTTCTGGGAAGGAAAAGAGTTCAGGAAATACATTCATTTGAGGAACTTTGATTTGTAGCCAACTTGGCCTAATGACAAGATCCAGAGAAATTCTGTCTCAAGAAGAGTCAGCTCTACACCGTAATGGTTCAGGAAAAAACTGGATGATGAAATAAAGAGATTTGGGGCTTTGTAGTTTAGTTATGGATGAAAACCATTCATCTGAGGTACTTAGATTTGTAGCCAACTTGGCCTAATGACAAGATCCAGAGAAATTCTGTCTCAAGAAGAGACAGCCCTACACTGTAATGGTTCAAGGGAAACTGGACGATGAAATAAAGAGATTTTGGGCTTTGTAGTCTAGTTATAGATGAAAGCCATTCATTTGAGGTACTTAGATTTGTGGCTCTGTGGTCAAGTGGTAGACGAAATGAAAAACCTTCATTTGAGGAACTCAAGATATATGGATTTGTGGTCTGGTGGTCGACTAGAAATGTTTTATCGTCAGATTTAACAACTGAAGTAACACTTAAAAGATAGTATCTTAGGAGGAGTACTTCAGACAAGATAATGTGTCTCCTCACAGAGTTAAATGGAGAGCTTATTCAAATATCTCACCCAACCACATTATGCCTACATCAGGCCAACCATTCTTACAACTGTTCCCATCATGCCACACGCCAAGTGGGACAGCTGTTCAATTGCTCAGAGATCCAACCCATGACCTGCTGAATCCAAGGCGAGCACTCAACAACTTAAGCCAACAGCACTGGTAGCAATAGGCTAAAAATGTTTAAACGTTATGGTTTAATGCCTGCTTCTACACAATTTAGGTTACTTCGCCAGCGTAGCGCTTTGGGACATTTTAACGTGCCACCACACAGAGATAAACGGAGAACTCACACAAATATCTCACCCAATCACATTATACTGACACAGGGCCAACCAGTCTTAGCACTGTTCCCATAATGCCGAATGCCAAGTGGCCAGCTGCTAAAAAAACTATTTTTACGACTTAGGTATGTTGCGGTGTGGTATTTGAACTGGCCACCTACCCTTTACGAGGCAGACGCTCAACCAAATGCACCAACGAAGCCAGTGGTCATAGGCTGTTCAATCCCAGGCTGTGACATACCCAAGTAATAAAAATCGTTTTTTAAGCAGCTGCCTGCTTGGCGTCCAGGGATATGGGAACAGTGCTAAGACTGGTTGGCCTGGTGTCAGTAAAATGTGACTGGGTAAGATATTCCTGTGAGTCCTCTGTTTGTCACGGTGTGGCAGCACATTAAGATGTCCATAGCGCTCAACCAGTAGTAATATGATCTAAAGGGAGTTGAAACAGGCGTTAAACCTTAATCGGTATTTTCAGGTGAGTGGTTATGCTGGTGCTCTGTTGTCTAACAATCTACTGAGAGTCCCCAAGTCCCTACCCGACTTCAAACTAGTGGCCGAGAAACCTTGCAAGGTATTTGTCACTAAAAGCTGGTATCAATTTTATTCAAATGGCATTTTACCCAGGCAATTTGGTATCATCAATCAACAATTTCATTCAGATTGCAACTTGCCCAGACAATTCGGTATCATCAATCGGGACAAAAAAAATAAAAAGTTTCAATGCCAAAGCCCAATCTGGCACATCAGTGGCCAGTAACCTATTGACAAGCTCTCCCAGTGTACACAGGCAACACTCCCAGCCAGCACTACACGCCCAAGCCCAAAAGCTAAGCCTCTATCTAGAGAGAGGAAAACCCAAAAAATAACTAAGCTAAACATCTCAAAGATGGCAGATTTGTCATTGAATCCAGATTATTGTTCAATGCATCATTTTTCTCCTTTTTATTATGATACTACACAGCTTGTATTTTTCACAGACCTTCATCCAGTCTAAGAAAGAACAGACATTAAATTGCCATTTTGAAACTGATGATATTGCATTCACGGTGTCAAGGAATGTCAACACTGCCTTCAAACTTTGAACACGTGTCCTTACCTGTATCCATCTCGTTGACCTGTGCCTCCACCATCTTCAGTCGCTCCTGCTGCATCTTGACCTGCCTCAACATCCGCATGTATTCAGACTCCATGGACGAGCTTTTGGGTCGGTCCATGAGGTACTCAGCGTGCGGCCCTGGGCCAGTCTTTCCAGCCGCTGTTCCTTCCACCGACTTCCTGGTGGCAGCACGAGGCAACGTGGAGGCCTGATAGTCTTTGTGAAAAACGTCTGGAAAATTTTGGTCCAGGTCGTATTCTTCTATTTCCAAGCTGGCTTGTCTTGAGTGAGGCTGGTGGCTAGAAACACCCGAGGATTCTGGGTAGGGTGACGGATGGCTGACATTGACAGGGAGGTCGAAGTTTTGGTTGTCCAAATTGTATGGTACCGGGATGTCGTGTGTGGGAGAGATGGCAAGGGATGAGCTCAAGGGGTTAGTGGAGTTTGATCTAGGAGAAACAACTTTGAATGCAGATGCGTGAGAATTTTGATGCTGCTGCTGTTGATTATTGTGCAGGTGTTCTGAGGGAGAGGAAGAGTGATTAACATTTGGGGCTAGTGGGAAGGGTTGCCGTGTGGAGTCGAAGTCTTGATGGTGCTGTGGGAAGTATCCATCGCGATCTGCTGGAGATTTGGAGTAGGCGGGGGGTGGGTATGATGGATGGACAGGTTTGTCTGTCCAAGCTGTTGCGTTAGGTTTATGACTGGGATAAGAGTAGCCTCCGACTGATGCCTGTCTACCTGCATTAGTTTCTCCTTGTCTCTGACCCCCAATAGAGGAGTTTATGTTTCTAGCATTTGGGTTATCAGAAACAGTTCGCTGCTGCTTCAACAAAGCAGACTCCACAAAGTTAAATTTGCCACCCTCACCACGCCTGGTGCCTTCTGGGGGGGATACATTTTTGGAAGGCAATGATTGCGATTTCATCCCCCTTGGATCAACTTCCGGCGCTCTGTTGTGATTGGTTGATGAGTATTTTGGGAGGGTTTGACTGGCATGGGGAGGGTATGGGGGGTTCTTGATTGGGGCTGGCAAATGTTTTGGGTAAGGGGCTTTAAATATGTTGACATCATTTAAGTACACCCCATTGGGCGCGCTGGGGGATTTACTGTACTGGTCTGTCACCTGGAAACAGTCATCAGAAAGGTCAGAGTTGAAGTTATGATCATTGCCAACTGACAATCCTTGGATATCCCTGCTGCCTGGGTACTGTCGCTCACTGCTTTTTCTTCTGTGTCTGTCCCCGTGTCTGTTCTCTCTCCCTTTGGAATTACTAGGAGCCATCTCTCTGCCTTGCTGGTTGTCAAAGTGACCTGACTGAGCGCTACTCCCTTTAAAGCCACGCTCATTAGACTGTTCCCTCCTGCGAGCTGATGGAGCGTTCCTGGGTGAGTGGGCAGAGTGTTGGGATGGGGAGGAGGATGGGTCGGTATACTGGCTTCCTCGTCTGGGTGGCAAGTTTTCATATGGATGTGAGGAGGGGGATGTCTGCCGATGCTGGTTCCGAGGGGCTGGGGTGGGGATGGGTTTTGTGGTAGACATAGAGGGTTTCTGTTGTTGTTGCTGCTGGTCTGAGGTGGATCTTGCGGATTCTCTAGAGTTCCTTCCCCTGCTTGATGGGGCGACACTGGATGCATAATTAGAATAAGAGTCTGCAGGTCTGGGAATGTTAGCAGGATGGAGAGATCTGGAATCACGACCTGGAGATGTACTATGCTCACGATGCCGCCCAGGGGATAAAGTCCGATACCCAGCATCCCTGGGTGATGAATTGGCTGAGGAGGCTGAAGAGCGAGCCGAAGAAAGATTCCCATTGGGACGACTGGAGTTGTGTGCTGGGACGGTCAACAATTTCTGCTGTGGCTGGCCGAATTGAGTTCGAGCCCCATGCGATGAAGAAGAGGAGGGAATGTTTTGACACTGCTGGTGAGGAATTCGATTTGATGGGTGGCTGGGATGATTTGGGTTGGGGAGAGAATTATGCTTCTGCTGCGGCGGCGGTTGGGGATGACTGCGATGGTGGGAAGGGTTGGGGAAGGAGGACTGCTGCTGCTGCTTTATCTTCAGATGATCCAGTTTGGCATGCAATGACGTTGACGGCGGCATTATGTAGTTGGCATTGTGCGCTCCACTGAATGTAGACGACCTTTTGATTGTGTCAGAGGGAGGCTGTGACTGGGATGTCGACTGCCTGGGTTTTACAGGGGGAGTGAAGTTATGGTCGAATCCCCCTTCCATTTCTGGGGGCTGTACAACAGATTGCTGCTGCTGCTGCTGCGTTTTCTGCCCCACCTTCTCCGGCTCCGACTGCATGAGATAAAACCGGACCTCCGCCGCATACTCGCCCCATTTATGTAACGATTGCAAGGGGCATTCACCGGGAGTCAAAGGTCTTTCGGAATCCCGCCATTTCTCGATTAGAGTGAATCGTCCGGTGCGCCCCATGGCGTGTGCCAGGGCGACCACCACATCCTGGCAGGTGGTGGACAGATTGGCCCCACACACCACCCGCTGTATCCCGTCCACCCACACCTTCAGCTCCATGGATGGCCTCCCCCACTTCCACTCTGGTCACCTTGACGTTGGGACGCGGAGCATAAAGACACTGGTGTTGTTGTTATTGTTGCTGTTGTTGTTATTGTTGTTGTTGTTGGAAGAGGCCGAGAGGACAATGCATCTATAATTTGTCGGTTGCCAGCAGCTGTAGTTATACAGTGATAAAGTAGAAAGTGAGATCATAGTGAAAAGAAAGTAGAGCAATAAACTCTCCCTAAGAGGTGAATAGCAAAACAAAACAACAAAAAATACTATCTTGGGGACAAGAGCACATCATCATCCTCACCATTTCATCACCCAGTACCCTTATACCATTACAGTATAGGGCCGGCTTTTCATGAGATGGAATGTCTTTGGACCACACTATTAAGATAAGTAGGTGATCAGCCCTTTGTGATGACAAGAACACACCATACACAAACCGACAGACCTATAACAACAAAACAGACGTTAAAAAGCCATGACAGATCGAGCAAGGTAAGATTTTTACTCTCCATATAATTAGTAGACCAAGAATTACTTGAAAGGAGCTTTTCTAAAAAGATATGGATAGAATTACAATGAAGCCCTTTTTGCACTTATGCTCATAATTTAACAACAGTGAGTTTGGCAAAGGGCTCCACTATTTACCTATAGAAAACAACGCTTGATTCCAGGAACAAGAAACATGGTGGCAGGTGTCGTGTTTTGACTATACATATATTACAAAATATGTGTGTGTGTGCTCTACCATGTCTGTCTATCTCATTAAGACATCCTGACCTCAGCCTTGAAGTCTCTCTCTCTCTCTCTCTCTCTCTCTCTCTCTCTCTCTCTCTCTCTCTCTCTCTCTCTCTCTC
>JAUEKY010090500.1:0-10371 GCA_031833965.1 Scyllaea pelagica
CCCCCCCCCCCCCCCCCCCCCCCCCCCCCCCCCCCCCCCCCCCCCCCCCCCCCAGTCAAGACTTAGTAATCACCTTGAATTGTTCAGGACTGTCTTAGATTTATGTTTTTTCTCATTGAAGATTTATCAACTTGTACACTCAGCTTAACAAACACCAACGCTTCTGTGAAACTCTGCAGAGAGAGAGAGAGAGAGAGAGAGCTAAACCTGGTAGTCAAAGCATAGCAAAGTGTTGCTTCATGATTAACGACAATGAAAATGAGAACTCGGAAATGATGAGACCCTATCAAATCCCCATTATTTTATTATCTCTGTATTGGAAAAGGCCTGGTTTAACGATACCAAGCAACCCAGAACCCTGATATAACGAGAACTGGACATGGAAAACCCTGTATTATTTCAAGTAACACACAGACACAAAACACTTTCACGGTAGCCACAAAGTGTACTACAGTGTGTGGAGGCTCTCTTATATCAACTTATTTGTGGGTGTGTGTGTGCAACACAACGAAAGCTGGCTTGCTACAGCCTGCCCAGTTTGTGAGGTTGTCAAACAGCAATTAAATGATAGTTGAGTTATTTACCCTGGAATCGGGAATACCAAGAGCTCGGTTATAACAATTCTCACTTGGAACAAGGGTTTTTGTTATAATTTAACTGAGTTCCACTGTAGTTTAACCTAAGTAAGAGGCGTTGAAATGGGGTCAAGGTCTCCATTACTTACTCGCAGGATTGGAACCATTTTTTCTAAAATTCAGAGGATATTTTACTTACCAGCCGAAGCACTATAACTGTATTTCATATACTTAGGTGTTTAACATTGAGAGAGGTGTATGCACTGATAATATGTAAAAAAAGGCTTTGAAAAATTGTTCAAGGCTTGGTTCCACCTCTGACACTTTTGATTAAGACTCTTTGACCCCTGTGTCTATGTGTACTTGATCAGGATATGTAATATGCGGCAAGTTTGTGAGTGATTTTTTAGTTGCATAGATCAGTTTTTCCTAAGTACATATAGATAGATATCAGTTCATACTTTCAGGCTTGGCTTTTAATGTGTACTATGAATTGGAAGATTGCCTTCAAGACTAGGAGCCTTGGTTCTCTGTGTGGAGTCAGCTGGAAAGCAAATAGTGAAACTAACTGCTCAGATTTATTTTGCTTTAGCCTGTTTTAACTCTAACAGTATTGAATCAGTAACAGCCCATCACCGAGCTCTGTAGTAACTTGTCTTGCCCTCTATTAGTTATAGTAATACATACATCACATGGTATATCATATATATAAACGTATGTGATAAATCTCTTTGGAGATATTTTTCACCCTGTTATGAAAAAAAATTTAATAAAATTCAAGATTTATTTTATAGATGGAATGCAATAAACAAGATTTTACTAATTCTAGGACTCATTATTATTGAATGAGTATTATGCACGCTCCAAGTAAGAGCAGTTCTTATCCCTAGGTAGTAGAATGCCAGGGGGAAAAGTTTAATAGGATTTTTCACATCACATTTATTGTTTCTGTTTTGTTTCAGAAAAGAGTCCAAAATGAACCATTTAGACGAGTTAAGTCAGAAAATGTTTATGTGGATGAAAGATTACGAGACAACTCTTTTGAGGGAAAGGTAAGAAAGTTCTTTTCTTGTGCTTATGAATCCATTCAAAGCCAAAGTAATACTTTTCTACTAAATAACAGATTGCCACTCTACATTTGTATGTATATCAATGCATTAGGTTATGTTGAAAATTCTCATTTATTATGGCTGTTAAAAGAATTTAATGACATGCTAGTCACCTTTGTTTTACACCGTTTATAGCATTTATGTAAGTGCATGAAATCTTGGCATTTTAACTCATATCAAGTAGAAATATACCCACCCAAGATTGAGTCCAGCAATTTAGTAAAATGCCATTAAGACAATTATTATATATAAGCGAAAAGTCAGATCACCTCTGAACAATGTTTCTTGAAGGCAATACCTAGTGTGTGATCTTTTTTTATTTTCATTCTCTTGCCTGTCATTAGTATCACAATACTTTAATTCTACTTAAGGCCCTCATTTATTCAATATTTTTTTTTTTTTTTGCATTTGAAAAAAAAAGGTGTGTAACTTGTTTTAGTTGTGAATTTGGTAATTTTTGTGAAGGTCTGCAAAATTAGATTTGACATGTCACACTATTACTATCAAGATGGTATGATAAAACATGTCTAGACAACAAAAGTAGAGGGTGAACAAATCTGAGTCTGGTGTTGATGATAAAGATGTGCTAGCATTGTGTATCATAACCTAAAGGAGTTGCTAAATAAGACTAGAACGTAAAGCACCATGTAATTTCCGCGGAATTAAAGTGATGTGCTTGAAGTGTCTTTCTGTTTTGGGCATTCAAATTGAGATACAAAAAAACAAACAACTGAAAGCAATTTTTTTCTGTGGTTGAGCAAAAGAAAGTGAAATTAGTGTCGTGTGTATTGAAAAATTGGGACAGCAGTTGAATAGAAATGAAGCTGGTTCATCATCTGTTTTATTTATTTCTTTGACAGCGAGGGGCTTACGGATCCTGGGGTGAGAAAGCTAATAGAGATCTCAGGGTGACCCGTGGCAAAGGCTTCAAGCAAGAGAAAAACAAGAAAAAGAGAGGAAGTTACAGAGGTGGAACCATAGACACTGGTGTTCACTCCATATCATTTGAAGACTGATTCCATTTTTAAGGTAACTTTAACACTAGCTTAAGACTGAAAGATTATGTATTGCAGCCAAACTTCCATGAAACACAGAATTTTCCTGTGTGCTGCCTGTGTAACACTGCTTTCTCCTATTCCCCCCCCCCCCTTCCCCCCCCCCTCTCCCCCAACAGCAGAAAAAAAATCATGGTAGTCAGCTCCAGAGTGTCATAAAAGTTGCTAACTGGACACTGAATGGGTGTACATCACTCTAGGCAGAGGTGAAATACCATCATTCATTTCATTTCATTATCCATTATCCTTTTACCATTATAGTGTAGGGCTGACTCTTATTGAGACGGAATTACTCTGCCCTTGTAATTCAACCCACTGTTACCTTTTGGTTATAGTGGTAGGATGTAATTTTTTACCCGGACAGCGGTCTTGTGGCCTACTCTTTTCGATTTCCAGCTGCCAAGATTTCTTGAACATGGGCAATGTTTACACTGGACCTCCGAGTTGGTCTCCGATAGGATTAGGACTAGATCCCACCTACTGATGCTGCAGGGGTCAGGGGAGTGGCATGTGATTATGGGGTTTTTCTTGGGGTTTTAGTGATTAGTGATTTTTGTCCCTTGACGGACTTGGACCCGCATCACTTTGTTTTCAGTGCCAGAGCCAAGACCACTGAGCCACCGTGTTCCCCAGAGGTGAAATTAAATCATAGGCATACATACGGCTCCTTTCATTGTCTTGTTTAAACACATTCTCTTACAACCATTGACGCTTCAGATACACTTTGATCACTGTTGAAATTCAAAAGATAGCATTAAAATTGTTCCTTTAGTCTATGTGATAGCAAAGACCATAACATCAAAATGGCCATGTATCTGGAATTTAATTTACTCATCAATGGCCTTTGGCCTTCTGTAGGATGAGAATTTGCCAGTTTTTAATTGTATCTGCAGAACTTATTTTTTTGTTTGGATTCCTCCAAGTGGTGGGGTGTGCCCCTGTCCATTTTTAAACATATTCTGATTGGTTTCCTTGCTTTGATTTTGATGCTAGCAACACGCTTGTATTGTGCAACACTAGCGTGAAGTGGATTGTTCAGTTCTAGAAAATTGTGATTTGACTCATTCTACGACATTGGCATTGTGATCATTACACTGTCCCATATTTTACCAAGTTTAGTCGTACACCTGTATTTAATTACTTTATTATGGGTTGCATGCATCCCTTGAAATGTTTAATCCAAAAAACTGCTTAATCCGAAAAAAATGTCGTTTGTTTTCAATCCAACTCAAGACAACAAACAGCAAACCGGCTTTGTTGGCGCACTTGGTTGAGCGTCCGCCTCGCTTCCCACACCGCGACATACCTAAGTCGTAAAAATTGGTTTTTAGCAGTTGCCCGCCTGGCACTCTGCATTATGGGAACAGTGCTAAGACTGGTTGGCCCGGTGTCAGTATAATGTGACTGGGTAGGATACTGTTGTGAGTACTCCGTTTATCTCTGTGTGGCAGCACGTTAACATGTCCCAGCCCAGAGTGCTCTGCCGGTGATGTAACCTCAATTGTGTAGATGCAGTCGTTATTAAACATTAATGTTTAAACGTTTTTTTTTTAAACCGCAATTCAGCAGCCATTCCTAATGGGTTCAGTGAAATTCAGCTTTATGGGAGAGGTGTTAAGGTGTCTGACTTTCCTGATATCAGAATGATGTGACTGGATGAGATGGCCTGAGCCCACCTTTTACCTGCGTGGCAGCATATTAACTTGTCTCGAGTGCTTCTCCAATGATTTGATCTACAAAGTGTTGAAGTGGGTGTCTGCTGGGTTGGAAACATCCCACGGCACAAAGCCGCCATGCCCTTGCATTTTGCCGTGGTGTCCTCGATTTACAAGCCCAGGCCACGGCAATAATTACTGTGCCTTTATTCTGCAAGTTTAGTATGCACTTGTTATAACATAACTTTGCCTTGGTGCCCTCAGATTCCAAAGCCTTTTTGTCCAGACTTTCTTCCTTAGGGAGCATTCACATATTATGTCAACTAAGGATTGGTGTTTTAAGAACAACCCCCCCCCGCCCTCCCCTTAATGATGATATCAAAAAGTAAGAATACTGTGTTCATGGTAACCCTGCAGGGACCAGATCTCTATGAATTTTTTTTTCTGACATAAGGTGTTCACATAGTATGTGAATGTTCCCTTACCAATATGAACCCAAAGCTTGTCATAAAGTAACCTCTTCTTGTCTTTTAACAGGTGTGTTACAAGTACAAGCTCACATAATCATATTGAAGCAAGTGATGTTACCAACCAAGAAGGCTCAATCAAACACACCATGACATATTGTGTCAGAGATGGATGTGTGGATAATTGAATAATTGGTCACCAAAGCAGCTGGGCTGTGGTTAAGAAGAGTGTAGTTTTGAGACTGCACTGGCCTGTTAGATTATCTTTTAGTATCAATCGCTGAACACATGATTAATGTGTTACATTGATCAATGATTTTCCTGTCTTTTGTGAAAGGTTTTATTTGATCAGAAAAGTTGCAGTGTAGTGAAAACTAGTGTTAAAACCATTTCCACACATGTGCTTTGTCCCTTGATAGAAAAAGAGGTCCATAATATAGGATTGATTTTTTTTTTTTTTTGGGTAAGTTTGATTGATGTAAGTTATTGTTAAAATTATAATGGCAGTTTGTTGTAATCAGATTTTGTTGATGACTTGCCAATACGTTTCATTGCTGTTCCTTGTTTTTTGCAAGTCATCCTTATCTGAGATTTTAAAGCACTTGCCTGCCCTCTTGTTATCCATTGTTTCAGACGCCATAAATCGATGCAATTTGTGAAAAATGAATTATTCCCCTCTCTCCCTCTTGCACTTGCTCCTCATCAGTATGTACTCCTGGAGAAGTAGAGTGTTTTAATTTACTATGACTAAAGTACTTTTTATTGCTGGTTTTGATCATCTTGACTGTAAAAATTAAACTTGTATTGTTTTCCCCATTTATCATCATTTTTCATATGAACATATAGAATTTAATGAAAATGTTTTGTGTATTTTGTTGTCAACCAGTAACAAATGGGTTATATGTTATGACCAGATCATTTGTACAATATTAGGAAAATGATTTTTAATACATGCTTTGTGAAAATTGAAAATGTCAGGATCTGTTAACGTCATATTATTATATTTAATAAAAGTCATTGTTTTACCACACAAGACTTGTTTTTTATTTCTATCTTCCGTACACATAGTGAAAAGGGATATCGGTTTTAGATTTTTAGAACATGGTTTTTTACTTTTGCTGAATTGTCAGCATCCTACCTAGGGAACGAGTATGAGTATGATTGTATGATACAAAGGTGGGCTGACTTGTATTTGCATGTTTTTGAAAGGGTGAAGAGAGAGACTAAACAAACTCACCTAGCTTGTGGTTCTAGATCTAGTTGTAGCAAATGGCTCAGTTCAGTGAAAGTGATATGCCTGCTGCCTTGGTTGTTCAGGCAGGCAGATGTTTGAATTTGAAACATTGCATCTGTTTTGTCTTTGTATATATATCAATATATCTCACAGGAATTCAGTGTTCATCAGAGGAAGAAACCATACCCATCAAAGATAAAGCTATATTAACTATATTATATCTATGCGTATACAGGTTAAATAGAAAATGGTAGATCAACAATTGTTTAAGAGTCGAGGTGTGAACAACAAATTTAAACAAAATCAACCATGTACTTACAATGTAAGTTACATAACCTTTGGCCTTTTTTAAAACTTGTTTCCATCATTCAGTGATAGACGACCAATTAACTTGCTTCCATCATTCGTTAATTAACGACTAATCTTAAACCATGCACGTCGCCCCCATCGAACAATGCAAATGAAACGATAGTGGGTACTGGTATAATGTAATTCGAGTATCAGAGACGCTGGGGAGTATGCAGACTTGGCTTGACACCAGTTCAAATCGGTGCACTGTCGCATCACTGTTGTTTTCGTCATAACGGACATGAAATTTGATGATGCACTTGGCATTGGGGTTATGATGTGTCTTATAACATATCTACAAGAAAACCCTTACCTTCCTGCCGTTAATCCTATTGCTACATTAGACAAAGAATAGCAAGCAGTAGTGCGTACCTGCCGTGCAGTTTTGGGGACTTATTTAATAGAAAAAAATTTGTAACCAGGCTGCAGCCTGCAAGAATACGGTCAGTACTGTACTTCCTGTCAGACACACATTCATGGGTAGCCACAAAGTGTACTATAGTGTGTGTAGGCTCACATATTTTCGTTAACAAAGCTTGCTTGTTGCCGCCCACCGAGTTTGTCAGGTTGTCACCCTGGTGGCGACTAAAATACAAATCTAACTGCTATATGTAATATGATAATTTGGTAATTTTCCCTGGATTCTGGAATAACGAGAGCTCGGTAATTACGACAATCTTCACTTGGAACGGAGGTTCTCGTTTTAACAGAGTTCCATGGTAGAAGCAAAAATTCCTTCACTTCTCTCTTAAGATACATTACAGTTTGTTTCCAGGATTCAGAAACTTTTAGTTTATACGACCTAAAAGGGTTTTTTTTCAGGTTTCAAAGCTCTATCAAAACCATGTCATATGTGCCTCTGCAAGCCTGGAAAGATTTTTTCCAATAAGAAAAAAATTGTTTTAACATAAAACACCTTGAACTCTGATTCAAAACTTCATACATATCTATAGAGGTCATTTTATTTCACTCTAAGCAAGTTGATTGAAGTTGACATGCTGCTGCACAGAGACAAACAGAGCAACATGGCTGTACCATGAAAAAAGTGCCAACAAAGTCTAGTTGTAAATCAAGTCAAATCTGTATATCATTTAGGAATATAGCCTTGACTTGATATGTGGAATATGTATACACTATATAAAAACCCAAAGGCTGAATTATATATATGTTACTGAAACCTTGTTAAAAAACACCACTTGTTGTACCGCCATTCCCGCAAACTGCCTGCTTTTTGCTGATGTACGGTTTAATTACTATATGTAATAAAAACAGTGAAAAAACTTGTGCCGCCATCTGCCATAGGCCAATAGTACACAGGGCACATACCTTAAAGAAGAATAGAAAATATTTCCAAGCTCAAACTGTTACGGTAAAACAAAACCCACTCCCGCCTGTTACTGTTACTGTTAATTTAAGAATTCACCAACTTAACATGAGAAAAAGATGTGAATATCATCCAAACTCCCACATTCCATCTGTTTTTACATCTAAAGGTATAGCATGAGTTATCTTATCCTAGCATAGGGGCAGCAAATTATTTATCTCAGTGGTTCCTAAACTTTTTGTGCTGCGCCCCCCCTTACGGTACTCAAATGATGCCACGCCCCCCACCCCCTTTTTTCCATCAAGCACATAACATATTAAAATCACATAATACTTACAAAACCTACACAAATCAACTTTAACACAACATTTTCTCAAATTAGTTAGAATCTAAGATGATTCCTTTTAATCATAATCATAGGCATATAAAAATGACGTGCATATAAACCTCATTATGATTTCAACTGTTGAATGAGAGGGATGTTGTTGTTTACTATTTACCAAACGTTGTAAAAAGGTTTTATAATATTTTATGCAATACAGCGTGCACTGAAGACTAGGTCGACTCGACTGTCGAGTTTATTACGCTGTTTTTTCTTCGCAGTAATATGAGTTTGAGAATCCTCTCTTGCTAATTGCAAGGCCGACAATGGCAGTGAGATCCACAACCATTTTTATGAAATTTATGACGATTTTGTGATGCCCTTTTCAAATTTTCAAAGCAATGGCCTGACCATAGTTAGTGTGTTATGACTACAAACAACATGTTATGCTGTCATATTGCAAAACAGCAATGGTTTTATTTTGTCTCAAACTCAAAGGCTCCTATCTGCGATGTCGGTGGTGTTACTGTTACGTCCTCATTCATCCTAAGACCTTCGCGCCCTCTTCAGAACTCTCCACGCCCCCCTAGGGGGGCGCAACCCCCAGTTTAAGAACCACTGGTTTATCTCTTTGTTGATGGTCAGGAAAACCTCTCGATATACTTCCATTCTCTTAATAATGACGCCAGATTTCTAATTGTCCACTGGTATGTGGTATAACGACATTGCAGTGTATCAAAAAATGAAAACAAAAATGTATGGTAACTATTTTTTCTTTTTAAAAATTCTTTTCTGATATGTAAATTCTACAGCTTTTAATGTGTTGGGTGGTAGTTTACTCAACACAGAGCGCAACAAAATATCAATATTCAATAAGAAATTGAAACACAGAATATATAAAACTCATTTTCATTTACTCATTTATTCATTCATGCTTTAAAATTATAGTGAATCATCAACACTACAATCTCTATGATCTAAAACTACTGACCACACAGTCCACATGCTGAAATGGGAGACCACAGTAATGATATCAGACGCTAAAAATATTTTGAGATGCAAGAGAGCAAATAATTATCAAAGATCTACACAATATCTACTTCTATTTATTATAAAGTGATATCATTACATCCCCATCAATGACAATATGTAATGATCATGAAATTCTATTAAGAGAAGTCATTTACATTTACCAAATTTACCTCTACAAACTTATGTCCTTACACTGTTTAATACTGCATGCTGTAAGAAAAAGCGTATTGTCAGTGACAGTGTCAATAGCTTCTCACTCATGAGAAATGCTAGCCACCCATAAGATGAAGGTATGTAATGACTGTCTCACACTGTATTGGTCAGCATATCATCTACTGTCACAGGTAAAGCTTGAAGCTTTAAACCCCAGCTTGGCCAGGGGAGATTTGAATCAAAAGTTCTATAATTGCAGGATGAAGTGTGAATTAGGCTTAAGCTCTTGAAACAGTATCTATTTTTCATAAAAAATGAGAAGTGTGTTACCATTGTAGAACAGTTACTATTGGATTAAAAAATTGCCTTGAATTTGAAGACAGCATGTTGCTAATAAGCTTAGGAAAAGTTTTTAAGGCTAAGTAGGCGAGTCACAGATCCTGCCAGAGATAGACTAGTGACTATAAATCAGAGGTTAGAATAGTGAAGCACTTTTACACTAAAAACAAACCAAAAAAAAGCTGACACCAAAAAACCAAACAATTGTTAGTCTGCTTATGAACTTAATATCAAGAAACTATTGCTAAACCAAAAATGATATAAGCACTGTGGAAAAACTGTCAGGAAAAAAAAGCAATCTTATGTTCTTTAGCATGGGAGAAGGGGGAAAAAAATCCAGTTGTGGGGCTATTGCCTCCCAAGATCAAGGCTACCCTATATCTTATGAGCATCTATAACTATAACACGGGTGTTTTCTTCTCTTTACTTCACAAGTTCGCTGACCACCACCTCTCCCCCTTCACACACACATACATACTCTTACACACAGAGAATGTCAGGCACACAAATACACACACAGACATGTACACATTTATGATTGCATTGTCATGTGCACCTACAAGTTACAAGCAGGAAATCACACATGAGCTCACTATTCCCCTTCTGCCTCATCACAACCTTTTTTTAGTGCTAATATAATGTATCATTGGTCAAGAAAATTGCTTATCATTTTCAATGGGAGGTGGGTGGGGGGCATGGAGAGATGCCGGCAGCTGTTTGACATCCTTAAAATGACGCACTCAGCTCTGGGGGGGGGG
>JAUEKY010090611.1:0-10634 GCA_031833965.1 Scyllaea pelagica
GAGATTAAGACAAGCAGGTGTCTAGCCCACTGTGCCCACTCTTGAATGACTCAATGAAGATACACATTGAGGTGTACGTCTAGGGAGGTCAAAAAAATTTTAATATAGCCCGAGATTGGACTTGTGGCTTTATCCATAAAAAGATACGCTGCTTAGCCACTACAGGCAATGCAATAATAAGGATGATATAGATTATAATTCATGATAATATTCATAACAGTGATAATCATCGTTATAGTTAATGGGTCTGTAATGTGCCGGCATATTATATCAGTTGATTGATTATATTGGTTATTTTTATGTTACATTTTATTCTATTGTAAGTTTTATTGCTGAAAGTGTTATATTTTACATTAAACTTAGATAACATTTGTCATTACCATGATTGACCCCAAAATGTACAGCTCATAGTTCAATGGGTGGATATGCGCACATAAATACCATTCACTATTATTATCATCCAAATAAAGTTACAGTCAGATTTGTCAGGATTTCAAGTTAATTATAAAAAGGGAGTATCATTAAATTGGTGGGAGTCAAACATTCCCTTTACAAAACTGCTTCCATTGAAAAAAGAGAAGGCAATGTGGGTATGAAACATGTTGGCACTTTTTATATTTGTTGAATGAGGTCCACATTTACAGCTGAAGCATGCAGGGCTTAAAGTTTATCATCAAAAGGTTGTATTTTTAAGCTATTTGAGTTGTACATTTATATTGATATCACAGCAATCTTTAAAAAAAAAGTTTTTGAAGTCTCTGCTTGGTTTCCTGTTTTTGAAAGCTGTATTTCCTTGAATTTCATTTTTGATTTACTATAATTGTTTCATTAGGGATTAAAAGAAAAATTGTTATTTTTTTCTCTCTTTCTGCAGTTGTGATGGAGGGAATTAAAGGAGATGAGGACGAGAAAGAGAGCCCTGAGGAAGAAACCAGAAGGAATTTGGCTTTCTTGCTGGAAAAAGTAGAGGGCTGCTCTGTGAGTGTTAAGTCCTATTTAAAAAAGAAAAAATGCACCCAAATAGCACACAATCTTTTTAATGGTGTGGATAATAAAACATATATCCATATTCAATTGTCAATAAAAATGGAAGGATAAAGAAAAATTTGATTCAACCAATGAGTTGATATAAATACATTTTTAAGCCTTTGATTTGCTCTATACTGGAAATCGTCCTTTGAATTCATTAAAGTCTATTTTGATATTTTGGCTTTAAATAGACTGTGGCTGATGTACCTGGCCGCCAGTTGGTGCATGACGGAGATTTGATAGAGATTGACTCGGAGTCTCACACTCAAGTTCAACGTGTTCACGCCTTTCTTCTTAACGATAGTCTGATGATTGCCTCCTGGATTCCAAACAGGTGGGGGGATTATTTATTTTTGTTTGATTTATTCTGTTGGCTTTTTTGGATAATTCTCTCCATGAATATATTGCATGGATTCAGGTGATTTAAACCTTCTTAGTCTTTCCTATCTTGGAGAATGTGGTTTGGAAAGAGAGAGAGAGAGATAGAAACAGAGTATATTACAGGGATAGGGATATGACATAGAAAGAATGGGAGAGAGATAATGTAAGAAAGAAGGAGTAACTATGAATGATGGATGTTTAGGCTTACATGTGTGACTTTTATTTTACATTTATATTGATACTTTTTGTTTTATTTTGTCTTATATCTGTCACAAAAACTTTTTTTTTTATCTTGATTTTGTGTCTGTCAACTTTATAACACGTGAGCCATATTTGTGAGTACATTTGTCTTATGAACATGATACATACATGGGCAGGATGAAATAGATGGACACATTTTCATTGCACAATCAATATCTAATCACAAAATTAGAAATCGGCGTTATTGTCAGCTACTAGGTCTAATTTATTGCTTATTCTCTATAAAAATGAGTCATTTTCTATCAATGAACTATCAAGTTTCTATAATGATTTCTTCTTGATCTCCCTTCAGACGAGGCCCGATGCGGTACAGGTTCCAAGGTCTGTATGAGCTGGACAGTCTGGCTGTCGTAAACGTCAGAGACACAGGACCCGTCAAATTTGCATTCAACATCCTCATGTTTCCAGAATCTCACTTGTACCAAACGGACACTGCAAAAGCAAAGGTTGGCCATGGTCCTAGTAACGCAAATGAATTTGATAACAGACCAAACCATGGGGTTGCTAAATATTTTGTTTTGTTTTGGAAATAGATACAAAACATTACAGTGGCAGTAACTGTTTTGCCTCTCCATTTCATACCTCAACATGCTTTACATTTTTGTCTTGTTGTTTTTCTCACAAATTTTCTCAAATCAGACTTGGGTTTTTGCAAAATGGGTTCCCACAGATAGGCATATTGTTATATCATATAAGTGAAAAGCAGCATTCATAGTATCATATGAGGTTTTCTACTTTTTGTGCTCTCGAGCTTAATCATTTTTAAACTTGTTAGTACTTTGTCAAATCTTATGATCTCTTGTTTTTCTTTCTTATCTTTAAAATTTGTTTTACATGGTGTTCAAACTGATTAGAAAAACCTTACTTTTTGTTCATTTAGTAAGTAACTTAAAAAGAAATTAAGTGAACATTGTTGAAATTTTATTTGATGATAATAAGGGGAAGTGGGATGACTGATGATGAGAACCTTTTTTTTTTTTACCAGCGCCAATGGTTGGACATTATTGAAGACACAAAGAAGAAGAAAGCTGTGAAGGACAAGCAGAAGAAGGAGGCAGCCATGAGAATGCTGGAATCTCAACAAGGAATGGTGGCATCCCCTGGGGAGGCGGATCTCTCCAAGAGTAAGCTCCTCCTTAGTGCATTGGTAATACAGTAATCTGTGATAGACTCACACCCTATCTCGAAAATGAATGCCACTTGTTCATCTCTGGCTTTAATTCCACTGCTGATCTTTCTAAGAGTAAACTTATCTTAAGTGCAGTAATCTGTATTGGACTTGCACCCTATCTAGAAAGTGAATTTCACTTGTACACCTCTGACTTTAATCAAAATGCTGATCTTTCTAAGAGTAAGCTGCTGTGCTCTTTAGTGCAGTAATCTGTAATGGACTAGCACCATATCTAGATGATGGAATACCACTAGTTCATCTCTCACTTTAATTTCGTTGTGGGTTTGTGACTCAGTTTCTTAAAGATTCTGTTGTTCCTATTTAGTGAAAAGAAGCAATGTATTGAAGAAGCGCTTGTAAAAGAATAAAACCTCCGTCAGATTTTATTTCTCGTATCTGTGTCTGCTTTATACATGCTTTACAGCATTCCAATGAAAGGGAACTGTTTTCTACAATATGGTGAATTAACAAATCATAAGTCTTTTTCTAATATTTCGTCTAAATCTTCATGTTGAATATCCTGTTTTGTCTTCCCTTTACCTCTTTATTGTGCTGGCAAGTAAAAGATGATAATAATGCAACTACATCATAAGTCAAACCAGTGATTCAGATAAAATCATTTATAATTGTTTTTGTTGTTAATCTGGCGCTAACAATGTTTATCCTTATGCTACAGGTTTCACGGATGAGATGGAAGAAGAGCAAGTAGCCATGGACAGAGACTTCCTACAGAAAGACTGGCTGGAAGAGCTGCCCGAGGACTTGGATATGTACATCGCTCAGCGCAATTTTGAACGGGCTGTCGACCTTATAGAAAAAGGTGCGAAATCTTTTCTTGCTCTGCTGTCTGTTCAGATAGATTCCCCCACTCTGCACAACAAAGGCAGCAATGCTTCACATTTCCTCTAGGCTGCCATAGAGCTTCTGGCCGCTAGTTGTTTGGTCTGGCCAGATTTCCAAGTGTAGTGGCTGTTGCTTCTCCATTGTGACAAAGACCTCTAACTTTGTCATTGGTGAGAGAGAAACAAGAGACAATAACAAAAGTTCTAATACCAATGACTAAAGCCATTGTTCCAATTTTATTTTCATGACTTTATTTTTGGTTACATGAATAAATGTTTATGAACTTGCTGTGTATGTTTTATTTTTCAGTGAATGACTGTTTGAAGGATTGCCCAAAAGGACCTGCGTTGAAAGAATACAAGTGAGAAAAGAAGGGCCGCTTGCACTTGTATCTTATGATTTACTTCAATTTGTATCTTAGGATTTTATCTGTCTTAGTAACTCACTGTTTTACGAGTCTTTATGGATTTTACCAATTTATTGTTGCACCAGCCATTAGAATTTTTACTAATTTATAATTTTTTGCTCATCATAAGAATTATCAGGTACTCCTCATTCATTTGTTTATTTTCTTTTCATGATTTTATAGTTAGTTGATGAAACTGTTTCCAACAAAAGCTGTTTTCACACCAGTTTTACATGACTTTGATCATGATGCAGCCTTTTCTCCACATAAGAAAATACTCAAGTGCTTATCGCATGCTCTAGTGTGTGTGTTGGGGGAGGAGATGGGAAATATCTTTGATATGCTGAGATCTCCTTGGCTGTTGAAATGCCCTTAAACTTATACATACGAGCAAGTAAAACTTAAGACATTCTTTTATGCAACAAGGTGTATGGCATTGACAACAGAAAATTGATAAGATGTTGGCCTACACACCAAAGGACTAGTGCATTAGGTTATGACACATCCTTTGGTTATTGAAAAGTTCATTGTTAATTACTAGGCGACACATGTTGATAAACATAGTTAGAATTTTCCTCATGCAAACTTAGAGGCAGAGGAGTTGTTTTGAACAATTCAGTGTCAAAATTACATACCTATCAATTCATTCTTATGTGGAGAAAAGGCTGTATCAGTAGGAAAAAACAATATATGAGATCCATCAGGATTTACACACTGAGGTTGTTAAAGGCTGTTCTTCTCCACCTCTCCCAGGGCCAGGATAGAGCACAGGGTGAAACAGCTGACAGACGGGCTGATGAATGAGCTGCAGGTCTCCCCGGAAAGGTCACTGCGAGGCGGGCCCAGGGCAGCTCGAAGAGCAGTTACCCAGTTAATCAGACTGGGGAAGTCATCTCAGGTAATTGCTGTTATGACATTTGTTTGTTTAAAATCAGGAAGTAAAACATTTTATCCCCATTCCCGCTGCCACCCTTCTCCCCCCCAAACACACATGCACACACGTACACATACAAACACATACACCCCAAGGTGTTAATATGAAATAAAAATCTTGATTGAAAGCCGTCAAATTTCCTTTATTCCTGTTTTTTGTTTGTCATGGCATCTTGAAGAGTATTTCTCTTGCCCAAAGATTTTACACTAAGTAGAATCTGAAAAAAAACCGCGTTTAAACATTATGGTTTAACGCCGGCTTCTACACAGTTTAGGTCACATCGCCGGCGGAGCACTCTTTACATGTTAACGTGCTGCCACACAGAGATAAACGGAGTACTCACTTGAATATCTCCACTTAGTCACATTATACTGACACCGGGCCAACCAGTTTTAGCACTGTTCCCATAATGCTGAGTGTCAGGCGGGCAGCTGCTAAAAAACGATTTTTACGACTTAGGTATGTCGCGGTGTGGGAATCAAACCTGCCACCTCCTGGTTACAAAGCGGACGCTCAACCAAGTGCGCCAATGAAGCTGGTATAGAGTATGATGCATGAAGTATAGCAAAAGAGGGTTCATTATAAATCAGATTTGATTCAGCTTCATCTAAGGCCTCAACTTTAGTTACCTTCCTTCCACACAGGCTTGTAGTCTCTTCCTACGCAACAGGAGTGCCATCATCAAGTACAATATACGCCAGCTCAAGTTTGAAGGGGCCACAACTCTCTACATCCGGTGTCTGTGTGGGGTCTTCTTCTCGTCCTTGTCGGACACGTCCAAAGAGTTCATCAAGGCCTTCCCCCATCACTATGGATGCTACTCAGGTTGGTGAAAGGATGCAAGCACACTGACACCTTGCTCTACCGCCAACCATGGAGCAACTAGTAATCTGGTGTTATAAAGAGAATGGTGGCTGTATAGCAAGAGCTCTTTTGTATGGTTCTTTTTATATTATAGTAACCAAACCATACCTCAGGAAAAGCAGGTGGCATGTGGAAATGGCGATACAACAAGGGGGGGGGGGTATAATGAAGTTTCCATGTATTAGGGGTTGGTTTTTTGCACGGACTAGTCAGACTGTTAGTAGAATGATAACTGTATTGCAGCACTTCTCCCTCGCCTTTGTTCTGGTCTAAGTTTAAAGATGTTTAAATGTTATGGTTTAACGCCTGCTTCTACACACTACATTGCCAGTGGAGCACTCTGGACATGTTAACATGCTGCCACACAGAGATAAATGGAGAACTCACACAAAGAGGATATCATTCTGTGTTTTGCTTATTAAATGATACCCAGAGTCTCATTGTTTCACTTACTTTTCAATATTACCAATGTTTTTCTGGTCATTTTTCCATCAAGAGGTTTATCAGTCTTGTAATTACATGGTTTATTGTTCAGCCTAAGTCTGTTAGGCTTCAGGTTCAAATATTTGAGCCCATGCAATGCAATAATGATGATAATAATGGTGCCATATTAATAATTCTGTCATAAAAACTGAGACAACAATAATGACAACCAAACATAGAATTTTTTTTTAATTTTTAGACTGCTAATGATTCTTTTATGTTTGAACACAGCAATATGAGATCCAGATAGACAGACACACTACCTGGTTATAATGATGACTTGATAATCATATTGATCACGACAATAATCATGATGAAATGCCCTATTATTTCATGGCATAACTAGTGTGTGTCTACTCTGTTTCCTCCTGCAGCCTTTGTTGTCTGGGCCAAGCAGGAGCTACAGGCGTTTGTCAGCATCTTCAAGCGCCAGGTGTTTGAGAGCAAGTCCAGTCTGACCACCATCGCTGACTGTGTGGTCCTGGCCAAGGAGCACTGTGACCAGGTAAATTAATGAACATCATCTGCTTTAAGGAAGTGAATGCTGGAAAATGACATCTACCAGAATAAAGAAACGACAAAGAAGTTTCCCGTCTGTGTATTGGAAGGCCCCAGTGGATAACAGTGTTCACCTCATAAAAGGATGGGAAAAGCTGGGACTTTGAATAGAGGAAATTCAGTCCTGGAAAGTTTTAAGAATTTTGATTTTTACCCAAAGAATAATCGTCTGATTTGGAAAATGATATTTGAAATCTTGAAACTGACGAGTTAGATTATTTTTCCCACTTAATTTATTATTTTTTTGGTCAATAGATTATTGATCTTTTCACATTTCTAACTCTAACTCTACTCTGGAACCTTGCAGTGGCGAAAGTTAACAATAGTTTCTAGTTTATTTTTATTTGATATAGTAATCTTTAGTGGCATAATTTACTCGAATTTTCCATGGACATTGTTTTGTTTTGTTTTGTTTTTTATTCCCTTTTGTACCGCCCACTGGGCAGTGTAGGGACCCGACATAATGTTTGACATCAGAATGAGTCAAAAAGTGCTTACCCAATCTGATATCAAACCAAAGTCAGGAAAAACTCGGGGCCAAGAGATTTAGACAAGCAGGTGGCTAGCCCACTGTGCCCACTCTTTCATGACTCATAGAAAATACACATTGAGGTCTGCATTTAAGGAGGTCAAACAAATTTTAATGTAGCCTTAGATTGGACTTGCAGCCTTATTTTCAAAGATATGCTGCTTAGACACTGCAGGCAATCCATGGACATTTAAAATGTGAAATTGATGTTTATTTCTCTGCCACATCTTTGGATAAAAAATGAAAACCAAGAATGCACTTTGATGCAGTGAATATCTTTGTCTGTCCCCAGCTGAGCAGCATCGGACTGGACATGGAGTTTTGCTTGGGCAGCCTGCTGGACATTTCCATCCAGCAGGTGGTAGAGGAGTCCCGGAACACGGTCATCGACAGCGTGGAGTTCCGAGCCAACGTGAGTGGCGGAGGGGAGAACGGAAGGAGAGGTTTTGGTGGCCTTGAGATGTATCCATAGGAGGCTGAATGATTGGGCCTGATGATGATCGTAGTTATAGTGTCCAATAAATTCTTTGTTGTGATATTTCTGTACCTTACACCGAAAGGTAAAATAGGTTCAAGATAAAGAAAGAAAGATATTTCTGTATTGATACAGAATTCCGTAATTTCAAGATCTTCATTAAGTCTTCAATGACGAGAATACATGGAAAGTTCTAATACCAATCTTTACATCCATCTAGTATGCAGTCAGGAAAACAAAAGTAAGGCTAGTAATAAATCTTTATTTATATTATGTGCTATCTTAAAGAATGACGTGAATCAGGTTTATGTTTGTGCTTTTGTGACAGGATGTTGATATATAGGTTTCTTCTATTTTGTGAATCCATTCAGCAAATGTTTATATACATATAGTGATGATATAATGATGATGTTTATGATAATGGTGATGGAGGCAGTGATATCAATAATGATAAAATGATAGGGGGCTGGTGTTGGTTACTTGGGCAGCTGTAATAGTGATAATAAGGATAATGGTAATAATAATATCATTAGTCATAATGTCTCTGCCTTTGATACAACCTATAAAGTGTTGACACACATCATTGACACAGAATTAAAACCCCTTTATTCATCAATACTTTTTCACATCCATGTAGGACGACGCATGGCGACCGATGAACCACCTTTCTCCGACTGACTGTGAGGCTTACGTCAAGGAAATTGCTCTGAAAGGATTTGATATCTCTCATTATGTCTTTGGTATGTACTTTGGGTTGCTTTTTTGTTTTAAAGAATTAACAGTCTATGTTGCTCTGTCAATGATTTTTGTTTCAATTTTGATTTTCTTTTCTCTTTAACTTTGAAAGCTGTAATATTATTGTTATTGTTATTAAGGCTATTGTTATTATTGATATTATTTTCATTATTTCATTGGTTGCCCTAACAGCTTTTGATTTTGTTGTTTTCTCTGTATTAACCTTTCTCTTACCACTAGCACAATCACCATATAACTCATGTGGACAGAAAGAAGAAAATTCTGATTATATTTGACTGTGTTGCAGGCAATTTTCCACATTGAGTTGAGCGATAGCGACAAACACTATGTCATGATCATTTTACAAATAACCCCTCTTTGGCATGAAAGAACTCTGACAACCACTTTTATTTTTGAATATTTTAATCAGGATTCCTGATATGACAGTGGGGAAGAGAAGAACCAAGTTTATCACAAGTTTATCTGACAACCACATTTATTTTTGATGATATGACAGTGGGGAAGAGAAGAACCAAGTTTATCACAAAATTAGGAATCTCTTTCCTCAAATGCATTTTATGCATCAGAAAAATAATTTTTACCCCCTCTCCATCCTTTTTTTCCAGATAAATTCCACATCTCCATTTCACTGAACTTAATGCACTGCCAAGAAAAGCATTCAGTGCATGTGAGAAATAGTATTTCCTACCTTCATCCTCTTTTCCAGATAAATTCCTCATCCTGATAACAATGAACAGGATGCACTGCCTAGAAAAGCATTTTATGCATTAGAAAAATAATACAACCTCTCTCTCTCCTTTTTTTCCAGATAAGTTCCACATCTCCATTACGATGAACAGCATGCACTTTGCCCAGGTGGTCTACACCCTGGCAGAGGACCTGCTCAAGCTGTTTACCACGGAGCTGGAGGATTGCATTGCCAACGCCTTGGCACAGGTGTTCAACGCCAAGATCCAACACATGGAAACCTCTCTGAAATCAGAGCGTTTCAAGAAAGAGGTGAGACTGGTTCCATATTCTAGATATCTATTCATCGTCAGTAACCATACTTATATGTTTGGCTTGTATTACTGTGAATACCAATGTTTCTCTACTGTCATGGTTGGCTCAAGTGATATTGTCATGGTTGGCTCAAGTGGTTGAGCATATAGCTTGGAATGATAGGTTGTGGGTTCCATCCCCGACAGAGTCCTACCCAAGTCGTACAAGTACAATCTGTTTTTGTTGACAGCTTTCCTACTTTGCATTTGGCATACTTGGAACAGTCATAAGACTTATTGGCTCGGTGTCAGCATAACGTGACTGGGTAAGATATTTGAGTGAGCCCTCCGTTTATCTTTCGGTGGCAGCACGTTTACTTGTTGAGACTTTTCGCTGCTGATAGATGACCTCAAAAGTGCGTTGAAACAGGGTGGTGATAAACCTTAAGATTAACTGTTTATCGCCTTGTTTCATTAACTTGTCTAACACTCTAGCTCTGCCCTCAATATGGTCTATAAAGCGTTGAAACGTGTGTTACATATGAGACTTTTATAAAGTTGGAGAGGTGCAAGTAAACGCAATCAGCATCAAGGCACACAACTCCTATTGACACCATAGTGATTGGAAGAGTGAGAAAGAAAGAGATCAACTCCTGTTTTTCATCTTAAGTGTTACGATTTTTATATATTTGGTGAAACAATTTCTCCCATTTTCCTCCTCTTTCAGTTTTAGGTGCTTGAATCATCTGTCTATTTCATTTGAATTGGGTCACTTTTTGTGTCTGTTTGTGTCTCATTTTCTATTTTTTGTCTTTGTCCCTTTCTGTCTGTCTGTCTCTGTCTCTGTGTGTCTGTCTGTCTCTCTCTCTCTGTCTCTTTCTCTCTCCCTCTCTCTCTCTCTCTCTCTCTCTCTCTCTCTCTCTCTCTCTCTCTCTCTATCTCTCTCTCTCTCTCTCTCTCTCTC
>JAUEKY010090722.1:0-10220 GCA_031833965.1 Scyllaea pelagica
CCCCCCCCCCCCCCCCCCCCCCCCCCCCCCCCCCCCCCCCCCCCCCCCCCCCCCCCCCCCCCCCCCCCCCCGCAGCGGAAGTGCTCTTTAAGTGAAGCGAAACACCAAGATGCAAACAAAGGCCGAATTTAATGCACTACAGCTTGATGTGTACACTCAATAATTGCTCACCTCGCCAAACCTTTACTTTGTGCTCCCCCCTTGAGAATTCCTACACAAGGGGTGCTGCCTCCCCCCCATTCTAAGAATTGCTGATTAACACCAACCTGGCATCAATACAATGGATATGTATAAAAAATCTTGTTATATCAAGACAAAAACATAAAGCTAGCTTCAAATGTGTGCAAATGTAAACAATGTTGATGTTGACAAACATTGTATTATGAAGAAGCCTACAAATGTTTTAATTTCTAATTACTCTTATTTTCTTTTATTGTTACCTGCACACTATGAGGTGAAGATTTTATGGTGGTGCATTTTAACTGTTTTTTATTATTCTATATCAAAACTATTTCATTATCTTTTGGCAGATTTGAATAAACTATCACTATCATTCATTGGCTGTAACTCTTATATTTACAAAAGAGTGTCCACAAGAAATGATAGCATTATATTATCAGTGCCATCAGCTAATGTTGAATTAACAAAATCATTACTGACCTAAGTTGCATTCTTGAAGATTGCCATGGTTTTGCCAAAAGAGTTTGGAATCCCATTTTTGTATTAAATGTCAGGCGGTAAAAGAAGTCAAAATTAATCCATCCAGTATATCATGAAGACTGATTATAGAAAAAAAAAAATTCCAAATTTTTTCACCTTTCTAACTTTATGAGGTTCCACTGCATGTATTATTTATATGGAAGGCAAGTATTCAATTATTTATTTTTCTTTTCTTCTCATACCTCGTAACAGACAACTATGAGGCTCGTCATCTTAGACAAGTATGGGGATGTTTCTGAATGGGCTGCAAAATATGTCCGCAGAAAGATAATTGAATTTAACCCAGGTCCAGACCGATATTTTACCTTAGGGCTACCTACAGGTGAGGCCATTCAATTTATGTCGACTTTAAGCTTGCAGTTGTTTACGCTTACTTCCATTCTCTACAAACAATTTTCATTTGAAATTATATTTTAGGAAACTATCAGAGCCATTGGTTCAAGTGGTTGAGCGCATACCTCTGAACCATTAAGTCATGGATTCAATCCCCTGCAGCATAAAAAGCAGTTTTTTAACAGTTTGGCATTATAAGAAGAGTGCTGAGATTGTTTAGCCATGTGTCAGTATATTTTGACTGAGTGAGCAGATATTTGTCTTGAGTCTCTGTGTGGCAGCATGTTAATGTTTGCAAAACTAGAGTGCTCCGCTGGTGGTATGACCATACAGTGTTAAAATGGGGCATTAAACCATGTCTTTTTTTTTGGGGGGGGGGGGGGGATATATTAAGAACTTCAGACTGGCATATGAGCAAATATATCTTTTTAAAACATTGTTTTTAAAGCTCTAGTCACTTAGAAATGATGAGTCTTTTATATTCTTTTATAAATAGTCTAAAAGGAAGGAATCAACACTTATCATCTTTTAAAATCTCTGCTTCAGTCTTATCAGAGAAGAGTGAATTAACCTTGATTTTGACCTAATAACACTATTATATCATGATCACTTAAATATAATATGTCCCTTAGATGTATGTTATTAAAAATTGGTTAATAGGTCTTGTTGTTAAAAGATATCTTTATCAGAATTTACTTCTCTGGTTATGTTGGGTCATGATATATGAGTGGATTGTCCAACAAGGTCAAAAGGATATGGAGTTGTTGTTAATTGTTTTATCTTGCTGAAATGTTGGCAATAGTGGTGGCTGAATCTTAGTTTTGATATCTCTGAAAAAAAAAATATCAGAAAATCAGACAGATGGGCAAATAAGTGGTATTAATCTGGATTCAACCATCATACTTTCCATGAATATCAACACATACTTTCATAGGATATACTACACGTTTGGCAAACTCGTTTGTTTTCTTTTGTTTCATTTTTTAAGAATTGATTCATATTAAACATTTCCTTTTTCTAGCTCTCTCTAGAATTTTACAAAGTTTACACAAGCAAAAATAGCTCTATTTAAATCTAAAAACTTGACTTAGAACTTAGAACTGATCTTGACCATCATCCTTCTGCAAGTCAAGTATTTTAGTAGAATGTGGCCAAAAAGAGGTTTTTTTTTATTATTTTTCTTTTTTTATGATTAGATGTACATATTTAATGAAGAAAAAATAGTGTAGCTTTGATATGAACAATATCTATTTCACATGTTGAATGTGCTTTTCAAGGGTCCTGAGCTAAGAGCAAAGCTTAGCAATAAAACATGCAGCCTTAGCTTGTGTCAGGCGCTAGAAATTTGTTGTTTTTTTCTTTTTTTTATGACGGGGGGGGGAGGGGAGGGGAGGGCAGAGCCCTATTATTTAGCACATGTGTGCTGTAGTTTGGCTATTCATGAGCAATGCAACTTTTAATCGTAGTCAGCAGTGTCCTTTTAGGGGATTCAGCGGGCCCACAGAATCTCCACAAAAACATGAACAACAGTACATCATCATCAACTCCACCTCCAGCACCACCACCAACCTTTCACTTTCAAGACAAGCTAATTTATAAAATGTAATGAATTATCTAGCCATTGTGTAATTAAGATATATGATATAATAAGTATGAATATGTTTGAATGGGAATTTTCTGTGTAAGTGCAGAGAATTTGAAACAAGATGACCATTTTTGTTAACTAAAAATCTTTGTGTAGATTCATGTAGAATTGAAATGCCTGTCAGTGATTGAGATGAAAATGGCAAAAATTGCAAATGTTGGTTTAGAATTCAACAGGTACAATTTACATGCTTCCACACCTCTTTTTTATGAATAATTTTTCAAAATCACATCAGAAATGTCTAAAATTCCTTGAATAGTCTTCAATTCAATGTCTAAAACGACACCAGAAAAGGTTGGTATTAATTTTAAAAATTGTCATGATATCAGTGGATTTTGCATTTTAAACAGTTATGATATTCAACATTTTTCAACAGGCAGCACACCTCTTGGAATGTACCGTAAGTTGATTGAGTTTCATAAGGCTGGCAAGCTGTCATTCAAGTACGTCAAGACTTTCAATATGGATGAGTATGTGGGTGAGTGAACCTACCTTTATCATTTTTTTTCTCCTCCGCTCTATCTCTTTTCCCCCCTCTCTCTCACCCCCCCCCCTCTCCCTTTCTCTCTTCTATGATAATGACAGTAGGTATCATTTTCCAACTAACAACGTTTTTCCTTTTCTTTACTTTTACTTTGTTTTCGCGCTCATTCTTTAGATTGCCATTATTCAGTTTTAGGTATGAAAGACTTTATTCATTAGTTGTCTGATTTGCCTTTTCTAAATTGCATTTTAAAATTCAAACAAAGTTGAAGAATAGATATTTTTTATCTTGATCCAAAAGTCAAATTCTAAAACATTGTAAATGTTGTGAGTGGATTTTAACTTTAATTTCAGCTCTAGCCAGAGATCATCCAGAAAGTTACCACTCATTCATGTGGAACAATTTCTTCAAGCACGTTGACATTGATCCAGCTAATGCACACGTCTTGGATGGCAACGCTGAGAGTTTGGAAGTTGAATGTGCCAACTTTGAGAAGAAAATTGCAGACGCTGGAGGAATTCGTCTGTTCATTGGAGGTAAAGTGCTAAAATGTGGGGAACCAGTCAATGTGGGCAAGTTGAATATGCATTAAAAAAAAACTCTATGAGCTTTATACTGTTGATTTATATTATTGTTTATTGTTTATAAATGTTTTAAGCTAATTACAATACACATAGTGTTCACATGTGTCTTGAAAAGAGCTGTATGCAACTTGAGTAGGATATCAAGACTCGGAAGAGTCTGAATTTTCAATTTTTTAGGAATGTCTGGAATTTAAGCTCTAGTAGTGTTTCTTTTAGCATGAATCTAATGGCTTACATTTACTTTCTTAATTACTTTAAAATCTTAGTTAAGTCTTGGAAAATTTTCATTGCATATGACAACAGACTTATGATTGGGAATCCTGACATGGCCCTTTAGCAATTGTTGACAGCCATGAAGAATCCAATATTGAGTCCTTGGAAAAAACTCTTGGTGTGATATTTGTTCTTGTTCTGCATAAGATGAGGATGCTAGATTCTGAGGTTGCCTCAGTTGCTAGTAGTGTGACCAATGTCTTAAGAAATAGTATCTAGACAGCTTTTAGTGTGTTTGCTTGGTGATTTTATTGCTAACCAAGAATATCCATGACAATTGGTTTACAGCTTGGTGGAAACCAGTAATAAGAGATGCTTGTATGTTTTCATTTATTTATTCTTCATTTAAGTTTGAAAAGTTTTCATTCTGGGTGCTCCTGTTCACATCATCCACTTTACAGTTTATATGGGCTGTTAAGTTTGGTTAGTTCAGTATTTGGTTTTTGATCCATTGAAACACCAGGCCATGATGAAAGTGGTGAAAGAAGAGGCATATGAATGGAGCAGGAACTGATACTAATGATGATAAAATTTAGGGGTTAGTCGTATAGAGAAGAGAACAGTGACGAAATAGGACTTATCTTTACTATCACTGTGCTACAACAGTTAACTGTCTACACTGTGGTCTTCACTTAGTGCTACCCAGCCTATGTAAAGAGCAGGATTATTGCACTTCTGGTTCTTCCAATGGGCAAAATGGACACAATCTATTTTCTGATGTTTTTATCTAGTAATGGTGGCCGAATTTTGACTCTATTATCTTTTGAATTTTTAGGAATTGGACCGGATGGCCATATTGCCTTCAATGAGCCGGGCTCTAGCCTTGTGTCAAGAACCAGGGTAAAAACACTCAACCAGGACACTATCTTGGCCAATGCTAGGTTTTTCAATAATGACCTGAGCAAAGTCCCTACGCAAGCTTTAACTGTTGGTGTTGGCACTGTGATGGATGCCGATGAGGTTGGTTATTCTTTCTTTTACTTTCATACTAGCAACTTCTAAAAAAACTTACATTTTTGATGCTTAAGAATAAAACTAAATCAAACTAATAATTCAATTATCAGAGATGATTGGGAAAACCAAATACCACTCACACTCACAGTACAGGAGAGCCGGGTCTTTGATTTGGGGATGGGGCTTGCGTATATCCATATTTAAACATGTTCTGATTGGTTTCCTTGCTTTGATTTTGGTGTTAGCAACACTGACGTATTATTTTACAACACTAGAATAACGATGATTATACAGCTCTTACACATCATGATTTGACTCATTCCTGCGACATCAGCATTGTGAGCCATACATTGTACCAAATTTCGCCAACCCAGTTTACTCATAAGCCTCTATTAAGGGTTGCATCCCTTGAAAACCCTTAATCGGAAACTCTGCTTAATCTGAAAAAAAAAAAAATCAGGTCCAAAGCATTTCTGATTAACCGTGCTTTGGTGTATTTAGTGAATGGTAGATGATCAGTCCACCAGACCAAATTTGATTGATACCTGAAGAGGAGCGCTTTGAAGTGCATAGCCTGTTGTTAGTGATGATATGTCCCACAACTTTTGCTTTTGACTATATGTATTTTCATAGTACATTAAAATCAAAATGAATAGTTTAAACGTTTAACGTTATGGTTTAACGCCTGCTTCTACACAGTTTAGGTCACATGGCCAGCAGAGCGCTCTGGACATGTTAACGTGCTGCCACACAGAGATAAATGGAGGACTCACACTAATATCTCACTCAATCACATTATACTGACACCGGGCCAACCAGTCATAGCACTGTTCCCATAATGCCGAGCGCCATGCGGGCAGCTGCTAAAAACCGATTTTTACGGCTTAGGTATGTCACGGTGTGGGAATCGAACCCGCCACATACTGTTTAGGAGGCGGACGCTCTACCAAGTGCGCCAACGAAGCTGGTAATGAAGGGTTTGCCACATGAGGTAAAGACATTGCAAGATTACACATCATGTGGCTTCATGTTCTAGTTCTAGTGGTAAACTCTCGGCTGTGAATTTGATCATGAAGCTGTGAGTTTAATTCTTGTCAGCAGCTGCAAAATATCTTAGTTCTTGGAATGGCTCTTTGCTCACATTTTCCCCACTTGACTCAGGTGTAAATGAGTACTTGACCATCGGTTGTGTTGTCCGTCATCTCCAAAATAAATTTTACTAATACTTGTGAATACTAGTACCAAGCAGGCAGATTGTCTTGTCCTACATGATAGGTGTTTATGTTTGTGAGAAACCCCTTGAAAATAGCTTTTTGGAAGTTGAGTGGATATTGTGCTCTTGAATGAAAATGCTCACCTCTCTTTAAAATAGTTTTAAAAAAAAGCAATGAATCGTAAGGCTACTAACTTACATCAATATGATATAGTCCCTACCAGGTGCCCACAACTTTATGATAATGATATTATCAATGGGAAATGACAGGTTCCCTTTTACCCTGCAGTGCCTATGACTTGATATGAGCCTGAAACAAATCACCAAAATTTATTGGATTAATTCTTACTCTTGCTCAATACAACTTATACTACCACACAACATAGATCATACTGTCTATTCCTTTCATTTACATCTTTCTCTCTCTCTACCAGCCCATCCTGGCCTTTTATTGCATACACAGTGACTGATTTCAAGTCTTTCTCTAATTTCAATTTTTTCGTTTGTTCAACAGGTCATGATACTCATAACAGGTGCTCATAAGGCCTTTGCCCTGCACAAAGCTATTGAAGAAGGTGTCAGCCACATGTGGACAGTGTCAGCTTTCCAGCAGCATCCCCATACCATCTTTATCTGTGATGAAGATGCCACCATGGAGCTGAAGGTGAAAACCGTCAAGTACTTCAAGGAGCTGATGAGCCTGCATAATAAGCTGGTCGAAGAACCCGCTGACTAAACGACGCAGTCATATTTGGCTGAGGTTCTCATGATTGAAGGAAGTTGTCTTGAACTTCAAGGTTAAAGTAGACTCAGATAAAAAGATATTGGTGCACGGATTACTGTTGCAGTTTGATAAAGTAATTCCTCATGAGGAATAGACTATGCATAATCTTTGGTGTTATATTTCATATATCATTTATACCTTTTATTCTATATTTTACCATGACTATTCAAAGATCTGGTGCAAAAAGGGCTGCGTTATATGTTATTAATGTCTTATTACTTTAAAGCTAAGCTGATTGCACTTTCTTCTTATGATTTTAGTTTCATCTTAAATGCAGTGCAACTTCCTTTTACCGACATTGCCAGGATCAGAAAAAAATGTCGTAATAGAGAGGGTTTTTTTGTTTTTCAAAACTTACTAATGTCATTTATGAAAAAAATAATTGGTACCCAGGCAAGATGTTGCTATACTTTGGATGTTGTTGTAGACAAGCTGCACTGTATTATTGTTTTGTAAATACAGCTAATCCCCTGTTCCCTATTATTTACCAAATGGATGTGTTTCTCAGGCTTGGGTTGTTTTTCAAAATAGATTCAGCCTGGTGTTACTGGCATAAGGGCCAATTACTATTGTTCCATCAGTCTTTTAAATCTGGAAAGTTATTGACCATAAATCTTGCATTCCTTATTTGAAGTTTGTATATTACTATGAATCAATTTATTGCTGAACTTATTTATTTAATTGATGGCTTTTTTGTTTTCAGAAAGCATTCAAATAGAAAAGGTGCTTATAGATGTCTTTGCAATGCAAGTTTTAAATCATATGTCATAAAAAGAAACTCTAAGTTAGTAGCTCTAGATTTCTACAATTGCCCTATTGGTTTTCTTTTGCCAATGGTTTTATACTTTGTTCTTTGTTTGACTCTGACTCATGTTAGTTTTTGGAAATGATAGCGCACGTTACTTTTGACAGATTATCAAATCGATAATAGTTGTTAATGATACATGTGTTAAGAAACTGTAGGAAGCACCTTATCATGAATTATGTAACAAAAAGTAAGGATCCATTATCATCATGATCCACCCATTTCCGAAATTTTGAATGTTAGTTATTTTTTTCAAGTGTATACTTATTTCTTTTGTTGTTTTTTCCCTTCACATCTTGGTGCTGTCACAAAAATCATCATTGATGGGCGTAATGTATATCATCATGGTTTGCATGTTTTGTATTGGTTAGCCATTTGAAGGGTAATGCCAGCAGCAATGGGGTAGATTGTGTGTAGTTTCCTCATAAATATGAATAGCAATATTAAACTCAAATGTAGTTGTCAAAAGTTTATTAAAGCTAGTCATTCTTACATCCTGATTTATGTTATATTGAGTAGCAAGGCTTTTGACATTATGAATCATGAAATGAGACTCTCTATCTTTTTCTATTGTTTTGATAGCATTTTTTTGTCCTCAGAACTGGAAAAATGGGCTGGTATTTAATTTTTACAGAGAATCTTTTGGAGCATAATTGGTATGATTTACCTATTGTATGAAATAAAATATATTAAATTACATACACCATAACATGGATTTGTTTTCTGATTTTATTTTCTTGAAATCAAGTAGAATTACTTTCCTCAATAATTCATTTTGATTTTGAGGAACTTCAATTGTTTTGACTGATGACAAACCACAAAGAAGTAAGAGAGAGAGAGAGAGAGAAAAAAAAAGAAAAAATGCTCCTTACAGGTACACCAAGAACAGAGAATAAACCTTTGAATTTTCTATTTTCTCTCTTAAAAGATTGAGCTCTTTTATCAAATTTGACTGGATAAGAAATGGAAGATGATGAGAAGGAAACATTTTGCTTTTTTCAATCCACCTTTTGCTCTATATCTAATCAAGCAAAGGAGGTGATCATAAGCTTGCGTTGTAACATTTCTAGCTTCCAATTCATATGTTGTAGGTTTGAACCCAACAGATTCTGCATGTTGAATGTTGAGACATGGTTATGTACACTGAATACAAAGCCTCATCAGCACTTTTTTGGTGACAGCGATCATCTTGTTTCTTCTTTATCTTATCTTTGCCGGGAAGGCGTGCGCTGCAGTCCACTTAAGATAAAACTTCCTATGACGAAAAAAAGTTTGTCTTATCCAAAAGTCAATGAGAAAAAGATTAAAAGTAGCAACACAGAACTCCTATATCTATTTCACACTTTGTTATCTCCATAAAAAAGGGCTGGTACCATTACCTAAAGCAGTGAAATGTCCACCTTGGAACCAGTGGCCATTAGGTTGTGGATTCACCCCAGGCCACGACATGCCCAAGTCGTAATAATTGGTCTTTTAGTACTTGTCCACCTGGGTTTTGCATTATGGGAACACTTCTAAGACTAGTTGGCCCAGTGTCAGTATATTGTGACTGAGTGAGATTTTCTGTAGTTCATTTTTTATCTATATGTGGCAGCACGTTAACATGTTTAGAGCATTCTACATGTGATTTGATCAATACAGTGTTTAAACAGGGCATCAACCCTTAACTTTAAATAAATGAATGTACAGAGAAACACGTTTAAACGGAAATCGGCTTAACCAAAAAAAAAGCTTAAACCGAAAACAATTAAAGAAACTGTTTGGCTGCTTATTAACTCTATGTTAGAAACTATCCCTAAACCGAAAACAAAATCATTCAAACTACGGATAAACCAAAAAGACAGACCTCAATTCCCTACTTTTCTTGAGTAATTCAACGGCTGCAAAAGATGAAATCCAGCGCCGTGTGGCTAATTCTCTACCCTGTCAATGATACCCCCTTGAATATCCATAGTAATGACGTGCTCCAATCTCCCCTCCCCCAACCCCCTGCCCTCCCCCCTCTCCCACACACACATAACACAAGAGCACTGTTGTGTACCCCTACAGGTAGCGGTAGGTAAACATGCAAGCACTCACATCTCTTCCTGGGATGCCGTAACAACTTCCTTAAGTGTCCGTGGATACCTAGATTGTTCGTCAACTAAGTTGCCTATTGCTTACAGTGGAAGGTGGGAGGAGGAGGAGGGGGAGGGAGCAGCACAAGCACTAGGGTAGATACCTGGTATCCTTGAAACGTGGTTCCTACATTCAGAGATTGGTTTGTTGACACTCCTCTTTTACCTCACACCTCTTTTGTTTTGCATCTTCCTCCGGAACACAGCCACCATGCTTTTCCCTTCCAAAGTCCAACACTTTACTAAGCCCTACGGTACAATTTGTTTTTTGTTGTTGATGTTGTTTTTTGTTTGCTTGTTTTCGGGGG
>JAUEKY010090833.1:0-10631 GCA_031833965.1 Scyllaea pelagica
ACGTTAACATGTCCAGAGTGCTCCGCCGGCGATGTGACCTAAACTGTGTAGAAGCAGGCGTTAAACCATAACGTTAACGTTTTTTTTTCTCTCTTATTTGAATAATTGTGCTGCAGGTTGTTACCTGTGGCCGCTCCAACTCTAGGATATGATCATTTGCATAAAACTGGGATTTTTTCCCCTTTTATTTCAATGCAACGCGTGGATGTAATTCATCAGACATACACCAAGCGTAATGCAATGAAACATGCAATGCGTTTGCACGCGAACGGTACCCGCAGGCCGAGCACCTGATGAAAATGCGATTACTGCCACACTAATATGTCGACTTTATGGGCTGTAATGGTGATAGTAATGGTTGTTGCTCCTGCAACCACCTTGCGTTCGGTGACGGTATCGATAACTGAAAACGATAACTATAACGATAGGCCTCAGTGTTGCTGCTTTTCCTACTGACTTCTTCATAAGTCATTTTTTGTCAAGAAATTGCTGTAGAATATAATAGACAATCCCACCAGCAGGATCAAATCTACAAGGACTGGTGCGACAGGACGCAATGTCGCATTCGCTACTGTAAAAAAAATAATTCTTCACACACATGATGGTGACAGTGGTGGTGGTGGTGGTGTTGGTGGCGGTGGTGATGATGGAGATGGTGCGAAAATGATGATGGAGATGCTGTACTGCTGCTGCTGCTGATGATGATGATGATGATGATGAAGATGATGACGATGATGATGATGATAATGATGATAGTGGTGGTGATTTTAATGGCGGTGAAGGTGGTGGTGATGATAAAGGTGGTGGTAGTGGTGGTGGTGATGATGATAATATGTCTGATAATGATGATAATGATAATGACGACTTTCAACGACTACAATGACACACGTGATGCTGATAGTGGTGGTGGTGGTTGTGCTAATCAGCTCCCACACAATTGAAACCAGTATCAGTGGTTGGTCTGCTTGATAATGATTATCAGCAAAACCCAAAATGAAAAAAAACTAACAACTGATTCACATTAAGAGGAAGTAACTTTTAAAGAGACAACGATAGACAGATAAATAGATACATACATACATACATACATGCATATATGCATGCATACATACATACATACATACTTACACACAACCATACATACACACATACATACACACATACATACATACATACATACATACATACATACATACATACATACATACATACATACATACATACATACATACATACAAATATACATACATACATGGTCAGATCAATATATTAACAAAAAGAAAGAGTGAATCACTAAATCAATAAGTTAACCTCAAACTCAAACCCTAATACCCAGTATAAAACTAAAGCAAAACAGAACTTCAGATTATCCCTTAGGTGAATTAAAACTGCCTGTCATGAATCAGTTCACAACAATAAATGTTTCTGCAAGTTTTCAGTTTAATATAGAGCAATGACATTAGAATGATAATAATGATAGTAAAATATAACAATAAAAGAGATGATAACAAACAATGATAGAAATAATTTTGGCAATAACAATGCGATATAAATAATATAACAACAGCAATGATGATGATGATGATGGATTCAATAGACTGGAATGATTCTAAGATCCATTCATTATTATGTATCATGTTATCATTTCTTCATTTATTGTTAGGACAGTATAAACTTAAAACTATTTCAAATTTACCTATAAAAATTGCAATAAATAGTTGGAATGCTTTTAAGAGCTAGGTTCATTGAACTCAGTTTATCAAATGATTGCATACAAAAGTGGTTCTCTTATATTTTCCCAAATAGACCTGTTCTTATTCATAGGTATATTGAAATGTATTCTGTTATTAATCAGTACAAATTCACATTGAAAATATCTATTTCATTCATTCTAACCATAGGGCAATTAAGGACCTTCAGTCTCAAGCAAAACCTTTACCTTAAAATCATGATAAGGATTGATAGTGGTGGTGGTGGTAATGATAATGACGACAAAGATGAAATAATGAAAAAATAATACTAACAACAAAAATCAATAAAGGGATGACAAAGAATTACTATGATAAAGAAAATGATTTATAATTTCACGCTAGCAAAAGATTCGGCAGAATACTATGCTGCTGCCGTAAATCTATGTCTGTGAAGAACAAATCTCAGGATTGTTCAAAACGAAAAACAAAATGGGATATTATGATAAAAATTGCCTAGTGGCTAAGCAGCCTATCTTTGTAGATAAGGCTACAAGTCCAATCTCAGGCTACATTAAAATTTGTTTGACCTCCTTAGATGTACACCTCAATGTGTATTTTCTTTGAAACGTTTGGTGGCCCAGTGGGCTAACCATCTGCTTGTCTTAATCTCTTGGCCAAGAGTTTTTCCTGACTTTTGTTTCAGATTTTGTTTGTACTTTTTGACACATTCTGGTGCTAAACATTACGTCGGGTCCCTACACTGCCCATTCGGCGGTACAAAGGGGATCTGATAACCACAACAAAAACATTAAGATAAAAAATGTTACTACTACAAACTGAAAAATTACAAATTGTTTAAAAATGAATGTGAAAGTAGGAGAAAAAAACTACTGCCGATGCCATAGATTATAGGGGCTGAGGATAAGAGAAGAAGAAATAAGAAAAGGTTGGATTAGTCTGTTGAAATTTTCCCTTTAGGATAGGTAAGAGGTAGTTATTGAGGCTTTCGTTAAATTTTCTTTGCTTTTGTTTTTGGTCAAGCACAAAATAAGTTTTTAACTGACACCGCACAACTGACTTGAAATGTAACCTAATTCTAATTCTTTGTGTTAGCATGAATAACTTTACTTTGAACCTTTCCAATGGCCCCTGAATTCAGACATGCATGTAAATGCAATATTAAGCAGTTGCATACAAAATAATGAATTCCATCATTGACCATCATCGTTATTTGGATTGGTTCCAAAGTATCCATTTGACCAAAATGATTTCAGACTGAGGCTTTAACGGTTGATCTAAGATTGTGATGAATCAGCTAGAGGATTGATAGTTTCCAAAAACACAACTGGCCATGACCTTTTGTTTATCTCTGTGAAGGATACTTTGATGTTTTATTTATAGTTTTAGAGAGTCTATCAAAGCCCTTTTACTAATGTGTCAGGATCCTCTTCCCTATCTAAATCAAAATCAAGGGTACAAATGCCCACTTCTCGAAATGCAGTCGAGGACAGAGCCAGGAGAAGAGTATAGAACCAGGGTAAGCAGGACATCATTTGAATTAAAATTTTCTTTCAAAACAAAACCAATACTGCATCTAAGTGTTATGATATAGTCACTCTGCAGTATCATATATTTTGTGTGTTAAACAAAAAAAGCAGCATTTGCATCCACGGTACAGCAATGGATTGTTTATTTAAGCATTGTAGTGTTTCTTTGTCAGATTTTTGTTTCACACAAAATACTGCAAGTCCAATCTCAGGCTACATTAAAATTTGTTTGACCTCCCTAGATGCACACCTCAATGTGTATTTCCTTTAAGTCATTCAAGGGTGGGCACAGTGGGCTAGACACCTGCTTGTCTTAATCTCTTGGCTCAGAGTTTTCCTGACTTTTGTTTGATATGAGATTGGGTTTTCATCTGTACTTTTTGACACATTCTGTTATCAAACATCATATCATGTCAGGTCCCTACACTGCCCATTTGGCGGTGCAACAGGGTATCTGATAACAAAACAAAAAAAAGCACAATGTTCCACGTGATTGTATGTTCCAACATTCATCCATACCACAATACACACAAAGAGAGGGGAATTTTTTTCAAACCTTTACCCTATGACTGCTAACGACAGTCATTCATAAGTGCGTAAAGGTGCACAATCCAATTTGGAGCGGGGAAGCATTTTAAAAAGTAAATCGACAGAAATAAAAATTAAAAATCAAGTTTGCCAAGAGTTGAGTATTAAGATTAAAAAGAATGGACAAGCCCCAGTCAATTGGTGACATTTAAATACAGTATCATGCACAAATATTCTATGTGATAAGATCAATATTGACTGACAGCATAATTTTGCTTCTCCATTGCTTCTAGCAGATCTAATGAAAAACTAGCACAAGAATAATAAACAGTTCAACTTTTGTTACAGACACCAACCAATATAAAGTTACATGACTAAGAATGAAAATGATGCACGTAAAAGATTATCATAAAAATATTTAAAAATCAAATACACCCATTTATTAGTGAAAGGTTGGCAGCTCTGCTTATTACTCAACTTTCTCAAAGTTATTTTTTGTACAAAATGAAACAACAACGAACATAAAACATAATAATGCAGAGGTGAAATTGTTTTTAAAAACTTTGAAACGTTATGGTTTAACACCTGCTCCTACACAATTTAGGTCACATCGCCGGCGGAGCACTATGGACATGTTAATGTGCTGCCACACGGAGATAAATGGAGAGCTCACATGAATATCTCAACCAGTCACATTATATTGACACCGGGCTAACCAGTCTTAGCACTATTCCCATAATGCCAAACACCAGGCAGGCAGCTGCTAAAAAAACGATTTTTACGACTTAGGAATCAAATCTGCCACCTGTCGGTTACGAGACGGAAGCTCAACCAAGTGCGCCAACGAAGCCGGTCAGTTTAAATCCAGCTAGATATTGACCAACAGACCCAAATAAAAAATACATGGCTAAGAGACAAGGAGTGCTCAGTTAAATAGACATGATGCTACAAAAAGTTTTTAAAGCCCAATTCAATATATATCTCTAGATATTTGATTGACTTCTCCTTAGAAAAAAGTTAAGTATGCAGGGCCGAAAGGCAATTAAAGACAGTGCCTACTTACTATGAAATGAGTTTTTTAGAGCACTATACTTCATTATCTAGGTACATGCGAAAAAAAAAATCTGGACTACTGAAGAGAATGATGCATTCTTAAACAAATTATAAGAATGGACAAAAGGCTGCATGAGCTTAAACAACTTGGAGTATTTAAAATTTTCCAGCTGGACTGTATAATGTAATACACTTGAAAAAAATCCACAGGAATCTTAACAAACAACAATCAAAACATGCACATTAAATAAACACACCAAATGAAACAAATAACAACTCCACGATACTCGTTCTGCTGTGTGACCCTTGGTTTGTAGCAATGGTCTTACAGTTCATCATGCCGATGAAATAGTTGGAAAAAGAGAAATAATAAACAAAGGTTTCTTACCTTCACGACATCGTAATACATCCAAATGTCTATCCATGGCTCGAGGCCTTCTGTCACACTGTTCCATGCTGTTGGTTTTAGTCACAAACGATTCCTCGTCAGGTCAACGCAAAGCGGGTTCGCGGTGTTCCACTTCACTCGCTTACAATCACAACGGCAACGAGACCATGTGAGATGGACAGGCAAGAACGTTTGTCTCTTCGGTTAGAGAAACCCAGCTAAAATTACGATGATGTTTTGATTTTATGATGAGGTACTTATAGACAGATGATATGAACTGAGCTTTGAGCTTGTTTCAAATTTAGGAAAAGGTAAAATACGATATTACCGACATGGAAAACACCTGAGAACCTGAAATTCTATCAAAGCAGTCGAGGGTATATAACCCTTTCCTTACCTCCAGGAACATAAGAATACACTCCCCTGGATTGTACTATATAAATTATTCGCACATTTTCCATTTCTCATAAATGTTGGGTACCTTCCCCTGTCCTGTTTGTTTTGTTTTGTTTTGTTTTGTTTTGTTGGGGTTTTTTTTGTTTTGTTTTGTTGTTGTTGTTTTTTTTTTGCTTTTTTAATCTATGTGCCATTATTTGTATAATAACTGTACGTTAACAGAAAACACAATTTACATTTCTACTGTGTGGATTACTTGGTACAACACGAGGAGAAGTGCGATATTACTACTAGTAATAGACTAGTAATACCAGTGAAATAACTGCTGCTACTTTTCTTTACCAGTTGGCTACCTCTGCTCCCGCCGCCAATGCCAACACCACCACCTCTTCCACCACCACCACCAACATTAA
Organism: Scyllaea pelagica; assembly: GCA_031833965.1. Lineage (NCBI taxonomy): Eukaryota > Metazoa > Mollusca > Gastropoda > Nudibranchia > Scyllaeidae > Scyllaea > Scyllaea pelagica. The sequence continues at coordinate 6,017 of JAUEKY010090833.1, forward strand.
CAACAACAAGAAAATCACCACCCCTACCAACGCAATCCCAAAATAAAGAGTACATAATATACTCTTTGTTTTGTGACTTACTACAACTCGACTACTACTACTACTACTACTACTACTACTACTACTACTACTACTACTACTACTACTACTATTACTACTATTACTACTACTACTACTACTACTACTACTACTACTACTACTACTGTGCAACATATTATTTGGTTATGCTTTTATCCAAACAGCGTTTAACTGATAAGTCGATATAGTTTTTTTCTTTTGCCTCTCGACAAAGGCTCCCTACTCAATATTACCCTTCTCCACTTTAAGGATAGAAATGTACTAGCGCCTAGTAGGCCACGTGTTTCGACCCATATTATGTTTCATGCTGCAGTTGGCTGAGAATCACTTGTAATGCGCTTTGGCCAGACAATTTAGTGGACATTACGCTATATAAATGCTCTACCTTTTATCGTTTGGGTTTTCTTGTGCACTTCTCTAAGTATGTGTGCATTGCTTGTTTGTCTCTTAGATTGTTGGTTTGTTGTTGCTGCTTTGGTTTTGACTTCTTTCTTCGCATTTATTTGCCATTTTCATTTCGATCATGGCGGCACTGAAAGCCCTCAGGAATGGTAAAGCCCCTGGTCTAGATTAGATCTCAGCATATGTTCAAAGCTGACCCCGAATTAACAAGCCAACAATTAAAACATGTTTTCAACCTTATATGGGACCAGGAAACAGTTCCATCTAATTGGACCAAAGGCATTGTATATAAACTACCCAAGAAAGGCAACCTCCAGGAAAGTGGTAACCGGCGTGGGGTCACCTAATTGCCAATTGCCAGCAAGATATTAAGCAGAATTCTCGTCAACAGGATACAGAATGGAGTAGACAAATATCTTAGGAAAGAACAAGCCGGCTTCAGAAAAGGAAGAGGAACTGTTGACCAGATATTTATCCTCAGAAACATTTTAGAGCAAGTAAATGAATGGAATGCCACAATCTACATCCATTTCATTGATTTTGAAAAGGCATTTGACTCTATTCACCGAGACAGCCATTGGATCATCATGGCTAAATATTGTATCCCCAAGAAGCTAATCACGATGGTCAAGACCCTTTACCATGACTTCCAGTGCTCTGTAATAGACGACAATGAATTAACAGACTGGTTTCCAGTAGTAACCGGGGTGAAACAGGGATGCTGCATGTCAGGGTTTCTTTTCCTCTTGGTGATTGACTGGGTCATGAGGGAGACAGTTTCCAATGAAAGAACTGGAATAAGATGGAACTTCATGACCATGCTTGAGGACCTCGACTATGCAGATGACATTGCTCTTCTGTCATCAACAATGAACCACATAGCAGAAACATCGGCGATAAGTAAGAAGGTGTGTCGAAGAAGATGGTGTTGGATAGTGCATGACTGTGCTATTGCTATGGCATGGTTGCCAGAAGGAAAGCGAAAAAGGGGCCGTCCGAAGCTTACATGGCGGTGGACAGTGGAGGGAGAAAGAAATGAAGCTGGCTGGAGGACGCGGGCTTCGGCTCGTAAGCCAGCTGAAAATCGGATGCAGTGGAATAATGATGTCCAAGCCATATGTGCCTCCGGGCACGGAGAGAATTAAGGATCAAGGTATGAGATCGAACTGGCGACCGACCGCTTCCGCGGCGGACGCTCAACTATTCATGACAGCCGCGCCGGTATAATTGATGTTAGATATCACGTTTTCCCACTCCAAATTCAGTCTTTGGTGGCACATACCAAGGCAGGTGGCTTGTGAAATACCCCGGGCGGCTGGTTGTCCTGGTCAATTATCACATTGGCGTTAAACGCAAGCGCTACTCGCAGGTGGTTTTGTACTTAGTCCTTACTGGTTCATCCTTCTCTCTGCAATGCTCTTCTGACTCGGTAGACAGTCTTTATTTTTGAAAAGGAGCGGCTTAACATCTAGGTTTAGCCCTCTGTTCCGACACTTTGTAGATCATATCACACGCAGACAAGTGAACGTGCTGCCACACAGAGATAAAAGGAGGACGTAGCATAAATTTTACACTTATTAACAATACCTTGACGCGAGGCCAAACAGTCTAAGCACTATCCTCATAATGCCGCACACCAGATGGGACAGCTAATTATAACGTTTTGGCTATAATGTGATGTGGCTAGGTACTGAACAAACGACCTAGCGATTTAGAGGCGGACGCTCAACCACTTGAGCCAACAGCGCCTGTATAGAAACACTGTATCCAAAATCATAAAAGCTGCTCTACGATAGAATACGTCATAATACGTTGTAATGTTTCTCTAGGAACAGAAACAAAGGGGCGTGTGTAGAAAGTTTTAAAGAAAACAAATACAAACGAATGAAAACTTCTGATAAACAAAGTTACAGGGACCGACCGCTATTTCGAAGAGGAAGGGTGTGAAATATCTATTGCAGTGGCCTAGTTCCACGACCAAAGGTCACGGCCTTTCAAGTCGTATTCTGCAGACGATTTCACAAATATTTTGCAGAATAGGCACCCCCGCATGGCTTCTTCTGTACACTACCTATTTGAACTTCCTGCAACCTTGCTGCCCCCCCCCCCCCCACACACACACCTTTTCCCCACCCATCAAGAGTTGAATCAGTACATTGATATCTAAAAACTGATAATGTATGACCTTTTTTTTTTAAAATGTAGACCATAATTTAGATGTATGTGTGGGTGTGTGTGTGTGTGTGTGTGTGTGTGTGTGTGTGTGTGTGTGTGTGTGTGTGTATCTCAAATAATTGGTAAAATACATACAAATTTGTTTCTCTACTTGTAGATCGTCATGTGGGTAAATTGCATCAGGAAAGCTGACAACAGAAAAAAAAGTTGATGGGTAGATTTCCCTATTCTGGTCTAGGATTTCAGCAGCCTAATCTTTTTTTCATTCAAATTTAATTTCGTTAGAGAAAACAAGCTCTGAACTTATAGATATTGTAATATGGCTATAACATGAGATAGTTTCCCCCTGTCCTGCGATTTTCCCCATTGTTTTGTTTGTGGATTTTTCTTACTTTTTCCTTCAATTAGTGTTTTTTGTCGTGTCTGTTTTGTTTGTTTTCTTGTTGGATTTTTTGCGAATGCTGTTTTGTTGTTGTTTTGTTTGTTTGTTTGTTTTTGGTTTGTTTGTTTTGATTTCTTTTGTGTTGATACTTCCTATTTCGTTGTTGTTGTTTTTTCTCTTTTTAGTTTGTTTTGTTTTGTTTGCTTTCTTTCGATCTAGTTTTCCTTTGCTCAAATTGGAATTTTCTGCTGTGAAGCTAGCTGATCTTATTTTTTTAACATTTTCTGAATCTACTTCATTCCGTGTTTAGTCTGCACTTTGTGTCGATGCCATATTGACAGTTGCCAACGCTCTCACCGCGTGAGGCAGGACGCACCATGTTCGAACGGCTGGCCACGGCCTCAATGGAAACATCACACTCTTAGTCTGTATGGAATTCCCTAAGTCCCCATAACATGTGGAATTCCACAATCATACTAACTGTGCGGGTAGAGTCAACCCATCACATAATCATAATAACGGTATTATCAAATTATCATTCTTTTTAAAATGTCCACGACTTCGTCTTTCTTAAGTCCTTGAAAATTATGACTCTGGTTGATTACTGTTTTCTGTGATTTCTAGTCAATTCGTTTTAAGAATACACACAAGCGCACGCGTATACATCTATGTGATATATGTTGCTCTGTGTGCCTGTGTGTGAGGGAGAGAGGAAATAATGTTTATGTGTGTATCTGTGTTTGTATGTGTATGTGTTTGTGGAGAGAGCGAGAGAGAGAGAGAGAGAGAGAGAGAGAGAGAGAGGGGGGGGGAGGGGTTTTTTTTATACCATTGGGTCCTTTCTGATGATAAACACTGTCATGATAAAAGCAGCTTTAGGTGGTATATCACGAGCATTTCTTTTTTATCCAGTTGTTTTGTTAAACTTATAAATGTACATAGACACATAAATAGATTATCACTGAAGTAACGATAACATGAAGATCTATTGAATATCACCTTTGGCATCAGAGGCAAAAGCACTTTACAAAAGGATGTCGCAGTGTTTTAAAGCTTAGTTAGGGTCACTAACAGTACAATGACTAGAATGTAGGGAGTGCTGGGGGGGGGGGGGGAGAGGAGGATTGGGGGCAATAGCTGAAAAGGCTAGTCCAGAAAACAATTTCACCAAATACAGACTGCGAAATGTGGGTTGGTTGTTCATACAAAAGGAGGACGTGATCAGTTAGAAGAGAAGGTCTTTCTTTGTTCTAGCAAGATGCGCATCACTTAATCGACCTATGCGAACCAGTGTTTAACCTGATGCTCCTGTCAAGATTGCAGAGATCTTTGTTGATCAAAACAATATTATCAAATGGTACACACTGATACTTCGCGAATCCAAGTGCAATCTGATACGCAATACATGTTAATCCTCACGGCGTGTGCATATGCGCGCAGTGTGTGTGTGTGTGTGTGTGTGTGTGTGTGTGTGTGTATGTGTGTGAGTGTAAGTGTGAAAAAGATTTTCGCTGTATATTTACAAGTTTTCACGATACTTATGATTTAAATCGTTATTTGTTATTCCCCCTTTATTTT
>JAUEKY010091055.1:0-16911 GCA_031833965.1 Scyllaea pelagica
CCGCCGCCGCCATGGCCTGTCGATATATTTACGCCGCCGTCAAAGTGCATAAAGCCTTTGCCGAATAAGTTTTGGGTAGTAGCACCGCCAAAAAATCCACCACCGCAGGCACCGTTACCACCCTGCCGATTTGTACTGTGATTATCCGATCCACCGCCGCCGCCTATCGAAATAATCTCCCCTGTTCCGATAGTTATAGATGACTTATTTCCGTTACCGGCACTAGTTGTACCTCCTATTCCGGCAGACCCACCGCCGCCTACGGTGATGGTGTGCGTGCCGTCAGGTGAAAACAGATCAATTTCTTGATAACCGCCACCGCCGCCACCGGATTGCAAACCACCGCCGCCAGCACCAATAATGAGCGCGTCCACAAGTCCAGGCTCGTCAACAACAAGTGATCCAGACCCAAGGAACTCATAAACGTCATACGCCTGACCATCATCACCATTAGTGCCGTCACCCGTGAACGAGAACGTGTTCACCGGAAACAACGGGTCATCAGCAGTAGCACCACCGATCACCGCAGCGCCAGGAGCGCCACCCGCAGCGTCAGGGTAAACCTTCACCCACACTCCACCGTCGTCAGCCATTCGTCATCGCCGCCACTTCATCCACAGTCAAACCAAGCGCCAAGAGTTTCGCCTCAGCGGATTCTCGCGCTGCCTGCCTCGCGGCAGCCTCGTCAATAGCGGCCTGCTCCAAGCGAGCAACCTCCGCATCAACCTCTGCCTGCGTTAGTGGCTCCACGCCTTCGGTGTGCCAGACGATGTTCTCAACGTCGTTGTCGGTCATAACCCATTCTGCGCCAGGGCGCAGGCTCTTTATTGCGTCAGATAGATAAATCATGCCGCCAACTCCATAATGATTATTTGTGCCGTCTGACTCGCGTTATCTATGTTGATGGTGGTGCCAGCGTCCATCGCACTCACCCTTAGTTCATACGTTTTCGTGGCGGTGCTTCCAGGGGTGTCATACCCAATCATCGTCGCTGATGTGTAAAACTCGTTAGATCCAACGTGACCGAAACGGCCAACCTCTGCTCCAGGAATACCCAAGTCTGGGGTGGGGTTTACAAGATAAGCCTGAAAGCGACAGTTTGCACTTGACGTAACACCAGCCCTAAAGGTGCAGTAAATAATGATGTTGCTATCCGCATTTAGTGGAGTGATGCTTGCAGACAAGATTTTCTCCTGCGCCGTCGTGTTCACAGTCTTGTTTGTACCCTCTGCCTCTCGCACAACCTGCAACACCTTCCCGCCACCAACAGCAGGCAACCCGCCAGGGCCACCAGGGATAAATACAACATCCCCAACCTCACCATCGCTGTCATCCGGCACCGCGTCCACGACCTGCAACGCCATACCCTTATCCCACGCCGCACCATCAAGCGACTGCACCACTTGACCAACACGATCAGGATCAAAGTCGATACCGCCAGGAGGCAGGTTGTCAGCGAAATCCTTGAACGCTACGGGAGCGTCAGCAGGCTCCTCATACTTCGGCACCCGATACGTTTTACCGTTGATCGGGCTTGTGTAATCCTCACCAGCCATTAGACATTCTCCTTCTTACCCGCCACCTGACCCCAGGTGAACGAAACCAATTGACCCCACGAGTTATTAACCAACGCGAGTTTCTGAGCGAAATACGAGTTCGCGTCCGCTTGAGTCGTGAACCCAGAACGCTGCGGGTTCGACAACAGAACGTCCTGCGTCCGAACCTCCGCAACGTTCTTTTCCCCTAAATACAGGCCCATGATCAGCCAGTCACCACGTACAGCGTGAACTCATCAGGCGAGTCAGGCATCTCCGTGACAACCTCTATACGCATCACGCCAGCCTCAGCATCACCAGGATCGGCTCCCGCACGGTTCGCGTTACGAACAGCCTCAGTCTCAATCTCTTGCAGGCCGTCAATACCGTCAATACCGGCGATAGCGTCATCGGTGTACTTATTCGCTGCACCCAAAGTGACCGCGTCGTTCGCGTCACTGTGATCCTTAGCGTCCTTCAAAGTGGCAGCGTCACCATCAGTGATCGCGGTCTTGTTCGCCTCAATGTCCTGAATGTTCTTCTTGACATCCACACTCATTTGTGCAGCAGAGTCATACAGCAAGGAATCTACGTCGTCACCATCAGCGTATTTCTGGAAATACTTACCAAACTCAACAGTGATGTTCTCAGAACCCAACTGGCCTAAAACATCCTCAACCTGTTGATGAATTGAGGCTAGGTCGCTGGCGTTCGCCACGACCGCGTCCTCCAAGAGAGCAGCGTTTGGGTACTTCATTACGCCGCCGTCAAGGATGCTCGCGTCACCCTTGTCGTACTTACCTTCAACGTCAGTTTTCAGTTGCTCAAACTCATCAAGATCAACCTCGCCACCAACAAGGTTATCTCCGTAGTACAACTTCATAGCGGCCATTACTGCTCCTAATCCTCAATCACGTAGACCGTTTGCGGGTCTGGGGTTATTTGGTCGAACTCGTCTTGCGTCAGGTACACCATGTTGGTGACACCATCTCCCCCAACCCTTCGGTCAATCTCCTCAACGAACTTGATGTTCGCGTCCTCCTGCGTCGTCGCCGAGAAGCGACCAACCGGATTCGTGAGTTGCACATCAGCAGTCGTCACCGAAGACGGCTGCTGAATACTGGACGCTGTCGTGCCACCGAAACACACCAGCGTGCTCCCCTGCTGAAGCATCCACGCCTGATCATCAACATCGACCACGCCGCCGTTCAACACAGGCACCGGGCCGACCTCCTCGCCGTCCAAGCGAACAAAGATCACGCCGTCACCCGTAGCGACCACCGGGCCGAACCGCATCGTCGCCGTGCGAGCAACAGCCTCCACCTTCGCGCGCTCAACGAGCGCATCCACCGTCTGCTTCACTGCACTTGCCTCGTCTCCGCGCTCATCTCGCCACCCATCAACGGGTACTGGATCGCATCCATGACGTGCTGCTCAGGCTCTTGACGCAAATCACCAGACACTTGAATGACATCAAACGGCTCAATCAACGGGTTATGGACGCTCTTAAAATCAATCTGCCGCGCCTTACCCTTGTACTGATCCAGTAACGCGTACGCCGCATCAATCGCCTGCTGCTCAGTCGTCACCGTGTCAAGCCGCTGCGTAGGTGCTGTCTTCTTACCCCACGGCCCATCCCAATACGTCGGGCTACTCGGGTCAGAGTCAACAACGAACACCGTCCCCGACGCCGACGGGCCTTCCCACGTCACCGTCACCGCGTTAAACATCTCCCGCCGCGACTGCTTCAACGTACGATCAACCAGCACGCCACCATCACCCTCCACCACAGTGAAAGGCGTCACAGTGTTCTCAACCTTGCGGATACGCCACGAGCCGTCATACTCCGCGTTCACGATCGCGCCAAGCGACTTCGCCAGCGCGTTAATCACCGTCCAACGGTTACCCGTGAACGTGGTGCCCTCCGGCGGGACAATCGAATCATCAATACCAGCGTCAACAATCCACACCGGCGCATCCCACATGGCCTCTTCAACCAAGTACTTGATCGCCTCAACGCTCGTCATCGCGGTGCGCTGAGTAGTGACCGGGTTCCACACCTTCACCTCAAAGTCCTGCACCATTGACCCAAGGTCATACGCCTGAACCTGAAGCGTCCCCTGATTCAACCCGCGCGACGCCTCCTGCACCTGCAACACCGCGACCGTCACCCACTCCTCATACCCGTCAAACATTCGGATACCACGATCAATGCGCAGCCGAGTGCTGCCATTAATCTGATCCAACGGGTCCAGCAGGAACGGCGACGCCGGAGCAAGCACAAGGTTCGCCTGCCGCCAAATATTCCGCGTACCATCCACCGAAAGCGAGCCGCTAGCAATCGCCAGCGTCTCACCCTCCTTATACGTCTTATCAGGCTGCGGGTTCAACACCACCGCCCGAGTTAAAGCCACATGCGACGCCGTGAGCGCCGCCTTAAACTGGTCGCTCGCCGGGATCATCAGATACCAACCACCTGACGCCACGTCTCGCTACTGACCGCCTGCCAGTTTGCGTAATCAGCAAGCACGTCACCCCACGTATTCGCCTCAAGCAGCGGGTAACGCCAGTAAGCAGGAGGAGCCTTCACCGTCTGATACTCCATCGTGAACCGGCGCGAATCCTCAAACACGTACGGGCTAGTGCGCGACACATCCACCCTGCCGATAGACAAGTACGTCACATCCGGCAAACCCTCACTTGGGTAACGAGGCGACAACGCGCACAACTGACCAGACTCCAGGTTCAGCATCAACTGGTCCCGCTCAGCCAGGCTCAACGTGATCAAAACCAGCGTCCCTGACGGCAACTCACGCACACCCGAAACCACCACCGGGTCCGACCTACCCCACACCCGCACCACTGTGCGAGGCGCATTAAACGAGTTCACGTCATTCTTCTCCACGTTCACCGGCAAACCGATGTACGGGTTATCCAACGTGAAGAAGTAATCCGAGCCGGTGTCGAGGTTCTCCGCCAACACCCAATCCGACGTCGCCGACTCATTACCGTCAGTAATAGTCGCCCGATACTCAACCGGGGCGTTCTGCGCCGCCTCATAATCAGCGACAAACGTGGAATCCTCCACCATCACAATGTCACCACTACCGCGAACAGTCTCAACCTTCTTGTAATGCTCACGACGCTCAACCGAGACGACAGTAAGACCCCGAGTTGCCTCAATCAGCACCGAAATAAGGTGCCTGTCACTATCAGTAAGCGGAGTAACATCCGGCGGAGCCAGAGCCATTAGAAGTCCCTTCGTCCCGCGTAAGCCACATCCAAGTCACGGCCCGACGCGTCAGTAATCTGCACATCCACAAGATCTCGGAGCTCCTGGTCACCGATGAACACCTTCACCGTCGGCGCAGCCGCCTTCGGAGCATCACCACTAATGAACGCCGCGTTAGCGACACGAGCAGCAGCCAAGTCAACCTTGCTGATCCCGTTCTCCATGCCGATCGCGAGACCCTCACTGATGTTCTCGCCGTAACCCATCATCACCTTTGAGGGTGACTGGATCTGGAACGCACCCTTCATCTCAGCCTTAATCGCGTTTGCGATGCTGCGAGCCTTCGCAACAGCGGCGCCGCGCTGACTTTCCATACCCTTGATCAAGCCCTTAATGGCCTTCTCACCGAGATCAAACAAGTTGTTCTTCTTCTTCTTGTTCGACAAGTCAGACGTCGACTTCTGAATTTTCGCCGCAATCGCGTTAGCAGTCTTCGCGTTCTCCTCCATCGAGGCGATCAGCGCCTTAGAGTGCTCATCCTCCGAAGCCTCAACAGTCTCAATCTGCTTCTCCAGCGCCGCCTTACGCGCCTCGTAATCAGCCTCCAACGCCGCCAACGCCTGCTCGCGTTGAGCCTTCTGCTGATCCAAGTACGCCTGCGCGCGGACAACATTCGCCTGCATCTGATTCGTGTACGCCTGCTGCTGCGCGATACCAGCATCAAAGAACTGCGCCGACACCGACTGATTCAAGCCAGCAACCGTCGACGTCAACTCCGCCTGAATACTGTTAATCTCAGCGATACCGGCGTCAGTCTCATTCGCCAACGCCGTAGCGAGAGCGCCCGAGCCTTCCGGTCCACCAGCGATCAACGCGTCAAGCATGTTGCGGTCAAGACCGCGAGCCATCAACGTCTCAATATCAGCACGCCACTGCTTCACCGCGTCCAAACGGCTCTGCAACTGCGCCTTAAAATCAGCAGTACCCTCAGACTGCACCGAAGAGAACGAGCCCAGCCCATCCAAGTCGGTGACCGACGAGATCGCCTCATTAGCGTCAGTAAGAGAGTTAACGAAACTGAACGCGCTCTCGCGGATACCACTCAAGTAGTTATCGCGCTCACTAATAAGCGACTGCAACTTAGAATTCGCCGAGTCGTACGCACTAGTCGCCTGATCCAGCGCCGACTCAGCAGCAGCGATCTGCTTATCGTAGTAAGCCTCCGTTGACTTCACGGACGACTCATACTCCGCGTCAAGCGCCTCAACAGCCTCCCGCAGCCGCTTCGCCTCAGTCTTCTTCCACTCCGCAAGTTCAACCGCCAGCGCCTCATTCTTCTGCGCCAAGTCGTACAACTCACGGAACGTCGACTCGAGCTCCCCGACAACAGCCTTCTTCTGCTGCTTCAACGCCTTCTTCGTCTTACCAGACGACGCATCAATCAGAACGTCGTAGTAGTCAGCAGCCGCCTGCCGCATCTTCGTGTACGTCGACACGATGCTAGACGCGTTACCCTGGAAAGATTCACTGTCAAAAGTCAGCGCCTTCTCCAACTGAGACGCCGACCCCAGCGGCTTCGCCGACAAGTCACGGAACTTCTGCACCGCAGAGTTCAAGTCGTTAATGGAGTCCTTCAGGTCATCGGCCTGATCCTTCGCCTTACTACCACCGCTCGGTGACGCAATAGACGGAGCCGACGGCTTGGAGAACGCCGGCAACTCAGCAGCAGACGACCCCGAGCCACGAATGGGAGTCTTGTTCATAAACTGAACCTGCGTGAAAATGCTGTTCCACGCGCTACCCGCCGCGTTCGCGGCACTAATCATGCTCTCCGCAGCGCCCCGCGCGTACGTGTCCGTGCTGATAGAGAAGTTACGCACCGCCTCAGCAGCCGACTGCATACTCGACTGCCACGGGCCAGGAATGTATGCAGCGAACTCAACAACCTGCGCCGCCGCACTCATCAAATCCGAGAAGACCTGCACCATACCCGCCCAGACAGCGTTAATCGCTACCTCAATAGACGCGAGCATCGCGCGCACGATCTGAATCGTCTTCGCCACCGTGAAGCCGACAGCGTTAATCAGGTTAGAGATCCACTCAACAATAAACTCAGCGGTGCTACCAGCATCAAGCGAGATGCCCTGCATCGCTTCACTCATGTACGTAGCAAAGTTAGAAATCGACTGCGCGATAGGCCCGAAGTCAAACGACTCCATGAACGCCTCAACCCACTTAAGGATCGGCTTCAACTGCTCAAGCACACCCTCAAACGCGGTCGCAATGTTGATCTTCGCGATGTCTTTCAAGTTCGCCAAGATGCCCTGCACGCTGTCGCGCGCCTTAGCAGCCGCAGCCTCATAATTGTCGCCAAGCGCCACAACCGCCGGGATCAAGATAGACGCAGTCATCTTGCCCTCAGACGTGAGAGCCTTAGCCTCCTGGACCGAGATGCTCTGCTGCTCCGCAACCTTCTCGTACACCAGTGCGAGGTTCAAGCCAGCGTTCGCCAACTGGCGCAAGTCAATAGCGTTAGCGCGACCCTGCGCCTCAACCTGACCAAGCGCGTACGCCATGTCCTGCAAGCGCGCAGTCGACAAGCCAGTCGCCGAGCCAAAGTCCGAGAAGAACTTCACCAACGACTGCCGAGTCTGATCAGCAGTAACACCGTACGCAAGCAGCAGCCGGTTCGCTTCAAGCAAGCCCTCAGTCGGAACGACCGATTCCTTACCCAAGTTCAAGATGTACTCAACCTCAGCCGCGCCCCGCGACGCGCTATTCAGCAAACCCTCATACTGAATCCGCAGCATCTCCAGGTTCGCGGCCTCCGTCAAACCAAACTTCGCGAACGCTCCCGCCAGCAAAGTCACCGAGCCAACAACCGCGACAGCCGCCACGCCAATACCAGCGATAGCAAACTTCATACCGCCAAGCACACCAAGAGCGCCACCAGCGCCACGCTTCAACTGCGTGATTGACTGCGTTAAACCAGCGAAAACACCGATCGGGTTTCCGTACCGCAAGTTAATGAACGACTGCGACAACCGATACATCGCACCCTGCAACTGACCAACCGGGACCGCAGCCTTCTTCGCGCTGTCACCAGTCTTCTTGAACGAGTCGCCAGAGCCCTTAGCCTTCTTACTCGTCTTATCAAACTGGTCACCAAGACCTTTAACCTTTGCCTTTAACTGGTCGGTGCCTTTACCAGTGCGGTTACCACCAACATACTTGTCAAGGATCTGCCCCGACCGCATAGCCTTCTTATTAAGTTTGTCAATCTCGTTGATAGCCGGAGTAACGTTCGCGCCGACGGTAACCCACAGGTTACCTATGCCTTTACCGGCCACGGGATCTCCTAACTCATAAGTTTCAATGCAAAGTCACGGGGGCTCATAGGAGCCTTCGGCTTGTCCGAAGGTCTCGGCACGCGCAACGGCTTGCCGACCTTCTTCGCACCATTCGCTTTCGCGAACGCTAAGTACTGCATGTGCAGCATTTCCAAGATGCTCGCAAGGAGCTCCCGGTCGGTCGTCCACTGAGACGACTTGCGGATCGCAGCCTGCTCCAACGCCTCAAACATGTCCTCCGGCTCATCAGCCAGCGACGTTGGAGACAGGCCCGTATGTATCGCTAGTTCCGCGATCCGCCTTTGGTAGGGCGAGGCTCTTCGTCCTCATCCATCGGCTCAATGTCGTCAACACCATCAAGCCAGTCCTCAAACGACAACTCCGAACCAGTCGCCAGATAAGCAAGTTTGTACGACGACTCAATGTTCGCCTCAAGACCGCCCGTCTCGCGCTCAATCTTCAAAATGTGCTTCGGCTTAACGGTGTACACCGTCTCCTTACCATCAACCAAAACTTTGAAGCGTGTAGCCACAAAAATCATCTCCTCAGATGAAAGGACGACCCCCGGCCGGGGAGGGGGGAAGCCGGGGGCCGTCCAGTTAGTTAGTTAGTTACTCCGCAGAAGCCGGAGCCGCCTTTGAAACGCTCCGCGCGGACGACTTAACGATCGCCGGATCATTCGTCAGGATCGTGTACGCAGGATCAGACTCAAGAACACCCATCGTCATCGGGTACTCAACAGCACCCTCACGGTTAAGCGTCATCTCAACATCACCCTCCTGCTGCACGCGAGCGAAGCAGTAGCGGTACTTAATGTCCGGTCCATCTTCGTACTCCACGACCAGCGCGCGGACAGCGTTCTCGCCCTTCTCAGGCGGAGTGAACGTGCCCAAACCACCCGCGTCAGCCCACTCGCCGCCACCAAAAGCAGTAGTGATCGTGTCCGCGTCAGTCTGCATAAGAGTGAACTCAGCAGTCTTCGGCTCCTTCAACGAGAGCACGCGAATCTTATCGCCCTGCCACGCATCCAGGTCTTCAGTCTCACGCGAAAACGTGAAAGTCACGCCATCAGTAGTCGCGTAACCAAGGTCAACCCAATCCGCCGTCATATCGGTGTCAACATCGGTAGGAAGAGTAGTGCCTTCCGGCGCTACGTAAATATGCCCGTACCCAGCGACACGGACTTCACTGGCATCAATCGCCATTTGATTCTCCTTCTAGAGGTTTCGTGCCGTCAATTCGACAGTAAGCACGTTCCGAAAACGAGTAGGTGTCCAAGCACCATCCTCAATGTTCTCCACGCTGGCGACCTCGCAATACGCAACGCTGCCATCGCTTTGACCGCCTACAATCGCGTTAACGGTCAGTTCCGCATCAAACGCCAACTGAACACTCTCAGCCGGGTCCGTGCTGTGTACGTCAACCGACAGCGTGTGTAGCCACCACTGAGTAGTCGGTGCCGTCGCTGGCCGACGAACGATCGTCCGCACCAGAATCAGCGGCGTACCATTCTCATCCTTCGGAATAGCGCCGCCGAAAACTTTCACGCCGGGTAACTGCGCCTTAAGCGCATCCATCACCACCGGCACAGGATCAAAACTCACAGTTCCCTACCTCCACCAATTCTCCCACCCATCGCGGTCGTCAAACGCCGCAGAATCCCCATCGCGGGAATCTTCCGACCAGCACCAAACTCAAGGCTGTGGACAGACCAGTAAGCCCCACGCGTTGAGATCAACTGGACAGGCATCTTTGATCCCTTGTACTTCTTCTTACGAAGATAATCTTGACCCGCGTCCACGCGCTTAACAGTTTGAGCCGCACGCTCACCAGCACTGGCAGCCGCCGGGCTACTACCAACGCCCCGGTACTCAGCGCGAGCGCGATCAACAAACTGATCCGCCTTCACAATCTCAGCGCCCCGAATCGCGCCGCCATCATTCTCATAGATCGCGTCAGCCAAGGCTTTCGCGGTGAGCGCCCTATAATTCTTGCTATACCTCCGCCACTCGCTCATACCGACGCCGTCCGCAAATCAATCCGCACGTACTCAACCGACCCAGTCATCGGGTTCCAATGCGGCATCGGCGGACCATCAAGCAAGAACTGGTCACCATTAATGATCACGCCCGTGAGACCCTCAACATCAGCATCCCAATTCAGCATGATTGAGTAGTCAGCCGTTAAGAGCTCCCCACCCTGCACCAGCGTGTTACTACGGCGCGCACGGTAATACGCACGCACATCCACACTCGGCTTCGCAGGAGCAGAAGAGTTGTAACTGTTCTCCGCCTGGTCGTAAACAAGCGTCACAGTCGCAGTCAGCAAATGACTCGGAAGCATCAGTCCTCCGAATCAAAAGGACCGCCAGTAACAATGCCACCCGTCTCAGGGTCATAATTAAGCGTGTCAAAGTAGTCACGGTCAGGCTCAGTCATCTTCACAGGCGGAGGCGTCACACCCATACGCACAGACTTAAACGAGCCGCCACATCCAGCGATACTGGCGATGATGCGCTTCTCCATGTCAGAGAACAACTCGCCGTCGCTACCAGTCGAAACGGTGTAACTGTACTCACCGATCGTTTCCTGCCGCAGATTACGCGGGTTCACCAGCCAGCGAGCCAGCGCCGCAACAATCACCGCGACAATGTCGTCCGGCATGTCATCAATCGTGACCCACTCGTCCTTCTTGCACGGCGCAAGCACCTTCACGTACGCGACAATGATCGCAAGCGCCTGCTCCAGCCAGTCAAGGTCAACCGGCTGGCCGGTCAAACTCTCAATCTTGTCGGCTAGTTCTTGTAGAGTCACAATTCTCCTAAAGTTGATGGGAGGGCCAGGGATCGCCCAGCCCTCCCACAAACGAACTGCTAGTTACGCGATGGTCGCGCCAGCGATCGCCTCAGGGCGGATCGTCTTCGACGTCAAGTAAGCATCACCAGAAACGGTGTCCTGCTTCTTGGTCACGTCGTAATCGAAGACCACACGGAACGCCTGCTGGTCGTAAACCTCAACAGCAGCGTTAGCAGCGCCACGCGGCATCTGCGGAGTGATCGACACGAACGTGACAGCGTCGCGGTGCATCGCCCACATCTCGTCGGGATCAACAACAACCGACTCGTACACGGGCATACCGAACAGGCGACCGATCTGCGCGTTACGCAGAGTCTCAGTGGTGCCGGACTCGTTCGCCTTCAGCAAGTGATCATCAAGGATCAACTTGGAAGCCACAGACGAGCCAACCACCATGACGCGGTTGTCCAGCGGAACCTCTTCCTCAGTGAGGATCGCACGCAGTTCAACAGCCGAGTCAAGAGCGGTCGTCGCCGTCAGAGTCTCAAGAGAGTTGGTCTTCATGGCCGCGTAAATGACCTCTTCCGAGGTACGCACCATAGCCTTGCCCATCGGCTCAGCGATCTGGTACGAGAAGTTCTCGAGATCCAGATCCCACTGCTCCTGAGTAATCTGAACAGAAGCGTCGTAGATGTCGCCAACCTGAAGTTGAACCGAACCCTCAGTAACGTCCTGAACGACGATGCCGGTGGCGCGAACAAACTTGTTCGTGGTCAACTTGGCTTGCTTACGGATGGTGACAGTGTCACCAGTTCCGCCACCGAACTCGGTGACGTAATTGCGGTTCACCAGGCGCGGCAGAACCGCGTTAAACTGGTAGGTCGCCAGCGCAGCGCGAGCCACGTTGGTCGGGGTAATCAGCGTATTCGCCATTTACTTATTCCTTAAGGTAGGGCTGTCAGTTGGAACTGGAATCAGCCACGCTTGCGGAGAATCTCAAGGAAGTCATCGACACCGGGTTCCGGTGAATCGCCAACAATCCCTGCTCCGGTCTGATTAGGAGCCGGGGTCGACCGCTCAACAAACTGCTCTTTCAACTCCGAGAGCAAACTGTCGGCATCAGCCTCCAACTCTTCGACGGTGTCACCACGAAGACGCTCAACAAGACTGTTGGGCAGATTCTTCGATGACGCCACCTTCATGCGGAGAAGTTCACGCTCAGCAGCAGACTTCATTTCCTCAACCTGCTTCAACTGATCCGCTAACTTTTCCTGCTCAGACTTCTGCGACTCTTTGTACTCGTCGTACGCCTTAGCCTTCTCAGCCATCTCCTTCGCCTGCGTCCGATACTTCGCAGCCTCCTGGCGCAGAGACTTTACGTACTCCGCGTCGAAAGTTTTGGCTTCCTCGTCAGTCTGAGTTGTGACCGCTTCACTATTTGCGTCAGCCGAGGCATCCTGCTTCGCCTCAACTGGTGCGTCTGCTTGTGCAGTTTCCATCTGTACACCCTCCTGGGGTTCCGTCAGCGAGACCTGCTCGCTCCCCCGGCTCGACTGCCGGGAAGTCTTATTACGCCGCCAAAACGACATCGGCCGGCGCAAGATCAGGGACGACAATCCGTCCATTCAGTAAGTTCTTCAATTCGTACGTCCGCTCGTAACGATGATCAGTCCACTCCGCGTTCGCGAAATCCGCAGCAGACCCAAACACCGTGCCCTCATACGCGCCAGGGAACGCCTCAGCCAGTAAGCGACACTTACAGTTCCGGTGAACACGAGCCTCACCCAAACCGTTAAACCGGCTACTGCTGCTCCCACCACTAGAGAACGAGTCCTTGTAGTACACCGCGCCCTTAGTCGCCAGCATCAAGCAAAACGAGCAAGCACCAGGAGAAGGCACGCGCGCGTAACGCGTAATCAACGGATCACCGTTACTAC
Organism: Scyllaea pelagica; assembly: GCA_031833965.1. Lineage (NCBI taxonomy): Eukaryota > Metazoa > Mollusca > Gastropoda > Nudibranchia > Scyllaeidae > Scyllaea > Scyllaea pelagica. The sequence continues at coordinate 12,850 of JAUEKY010091055.1, forward strand.
TCCCCCAACCCATGCGATCCTTCTGCTGCGCGCTCTTATTGCGCATCATCCGCCGGTGATCCTTCAGATACTCACGCTCACGGTTCTCCATGCGCGCGTTCTCAAAATCAGAATCCAGCGACTTCCAGTCAATGCCCTCACTCTTCAACGAGTCAGTCATCGTCTCTCGCGACTCAAACCACGCCGCCTCACTCACCGCGCGACCCATCAAGCCATACGACTTATTCCACGCCTCCTGAACCGAGAAACCCATACTGACTCGGTGCCGGACAGCCATAGGAACAGTCGTAAACAACGCGGCAGCAGCCAAGCCCGACGGAAGTTTCCCGATACGGTCCTCGGCAGCCAAAGACGGTCGAGCACGCCCCGGCGAAAAACCAGAAGCAATACCCACCGAAGTCAAGTAGTCAAGTGACGCCTGCTGACCCGCTCGCTGCTGCACATACAGTAAGGCGATCAAGTAACGGCTCTGCAACTCCCACGACTCATCAGTAAGAGCTCCTGGGTCGACGCTCTTCATCAACTCCGTGAACGCGAACACGCCCTCACGGTTAATGCGTGCCAACTCGCGCCCGTACTTCGATCGAGCGCCCTGAACGAGCGCGCTACCGCTAGGCATCCTCATCTAACGGAGACTGACCAGCCGCCAAACCAAACGAAGCAGCCGACACCGCCGCCTGCTGCGCCTGCTCACTCTCCAACGCGTCCATAACCCGCGCCGTCGCCTGCGGCGTCAAACCAATCCGCTCAAGCAAGAACGGCATCGGCAAGCCCATCGACCGCAACTTCAACGCCGAGTCAACCTTCTGAGCATCCGAGCGACGCTCCAAGTCAGCCCACACCGTCTCAATATCGTCCCGAACGCTGACACCAACGATCCGGCCACCAATCTGCAACGCCTCTTCCCACGTCTCACCAAACGTCAACTGACGATCAGCGACCTTCGCGGACAAGCCAGCCTCAAGCGCCACCAGCGCCTCAGCCGAAATGTTTGAGATCGTGTGCGGAGCAAGCAAGTGCGGCGGAGTCTGAGTAACAGCAGCCGCCTGACGGATATCCATATCCACCGCGTTCATGTGATCACCAAACGATGACGCGGCCCAATCACCAAACTTAGTGTCAGGATCTTCACTGACAACCAGTTGATCAACACCAACATTGAACGGAGGGACAGCGTTACCGTCCTCGTCCACGTCAACCGAGATACCCGAAACCCAGCGTTGTCGCCACGCAGCCGCACGCTGCACCATCAAACGATCAAACACCGTCTGCTGAATACGACGCTGAATCGACGCTACAAGGCTGATCTCCGACATTGTCCGGCCACGCGAGTCCACCCGGTTCGCGAACCGCACAATCGGACACTGACCCGCGTTGTGCTCAAGACGGTCAATAACCTTCCAGCCCGTAGGCTGAGTCCGGTCATAGAACAGTGCGTAGATGAAGACATCGTCGTACAACCAGCCATAATCTTTAACCTGTTTCGCCGCCGTCATAACCCGCATCGGATCAACCGGGTCAAGTTGCACAACCATGTTCAACGGGCTCTCAGCACGGAACAAAGGCATGTCGCCACCAGGAGTGACGCTCAAGTAAGACTCACCAAACGTCAACGCATCGTTATACAGCAACTGCTGACGGCCATCCATCTTTGAAGATTGAAACCACTCCCACAGCATCTCGTCAGCGGAGTCAGACTCAGGGTCACGGAAACCCGTAACCTGCAAACGCTCCGTGACAGCGTTCACCACCAGCGAGCAGATCGGAAGATCCGCGCGGTTCAGTAAGTCGTTGTACTCACGAGCAACCGCAGAGTGGTTAGTCGACGGCAGCGATGCCGTGCCGAAGTCGCCACGCATGTAGCGATCCCACTCTTCCAGTTGATTCCAGCGGTTCTGAGCGATCTGATCGCTGAACTGCTTGGCTATCTTGTCAGTCACTGCGCCTCCTGCGCTTCTTGCGCTCCTGGCGCTCGTTAAAATGCGTAAACTTTCTTGGCCGGCTTCCTCAACTCACCAGTCCAGAACGCTGCACGATCCAGCGCCATGATCGCGCAGACCGCCGCGTCAATCTTCCTAGAAGTACCGCGACTCTCCTTCACAATCCGAGCGCCACGATTATCGTTCTTCAACACCGCACCAGCGATGTGTCGGGCCAGCCGAGCGTCACCGTCGTGCGTCAAATCCTTATTCATCACCGCTTCATAGAAGCGCGTCGTCGCCGGGCTCATACGCGTCGGCGTCTGAGGGAAGGCAGTCACCGGCAGCCGCTCCTCAAGCAGCACCTCCATCGTGCGCGACCACCGATACGGGTCACACGCGATCTCTTTCACGTTCCAGATCTTGCAGCACTCCCGCAGACGCTCCTCAACATCAAGAATGTCCACCGACCAGTGCTCGTCAGCGTTAGGTGGCCGCTCCCAAAGACCGGCTACAAAGACATGAGGATCATCCTCAGATTCTCCTCCGTCTGTAACCCCGTCTGGTAGTAAGACAGCCACGACTGCTGTGCTATCACCATTGAACGAGCCGTCAAGAGCGAGTACAACGTTGCTATGAGGTGGTATCTCCTTCTCAACTCGGCACGCGCTCCACGCATCATCAGGTAGCCACGCCGACTGCGCGTCCACCCACAGGTTCAGCCGCTTAGTGCGAAACTCAGCCTCCGGCGTCCGCTGCACAGCCGACTCAAAATCTTCAGGGTCTTGAATGTCACCAAAGCCAGGATTGGCTTGCGCCCAAACCTTCGGGTCGCGATGATCAGCGTTGTCTTTCTTCGGCGCCCACCACGCCATACCGAACGACTTGTCCGCAACCTCACCAGACGCAATCCGCGTCCCGTAGTTGAACATGTTGTACGCCAGCGACTCGTTACCGAATCGGTCATACTTCACACCAGCAGTCGTGATACCGATCATCTGCGGGTCAGGCCGAGCACCCATCGCCAGCGAGAACACGTCCCACAGCGTCCGGTCAGGCAGAGCGTGAACCTCATCAACGATCACGTACGTCGGGTTCAAGCCTTCCAACTGCGGAGCCTCCGCCGCCATGACACGCATCACCGAGTTAGTCGACGGCACCTCAATCGCGTCTCGGTACAACTTCGTCATGTCGGAGAGCTCTGGGTCCATTTCGACCATGCGGCGCGTCGTACCAAACACGATCCGAGCCTGCTCACGCGTCGTCGCGACCGTGTACACCTCGCCACCATCAGGGCCGAGGATAAGTTCATAAAGCGCCAGGCCAGACAGTAAAGCCGACTTGCCGGACTTACGCGGCAACCCAACCATCGCCTGCCGGTGACGCTTCTTCCCGTCAGCCCTACGAGCCATCGTCCAATCAAGCAACTTACGCTGCCACGGACGCAGCACGATCAACTCACCAGACTTACCGCCCAGGCTGTCCTTCACCACTCGCGCATACGACTCAATGAACTGAGCCGCGTACTCGCCGTCACCGTTCTTCAACTCAGTCGGCGTGACCTTAGTCAAGTAGCGAGGCGGCCACCCCGCCGTGCTCACTTCCCAGCCTTCGCCTGACGCAACTTCTCGAGCGTCGACGCAGCCTTCACCTCAGCCAAGCCCAACCGCGAACGATCCGCAGGCGTCAAACCAAGCAACGACTGCAACTTCGCCATCTCAGTCTCAATCGTGGAGATCATGCCCACCAGCGGGTTCGCGTACGAGTAGCCCTTATCCGTCAACAGCACGTAGTCGGTGTTCTGTAACTTCTCCACCATCTCCGCGTGCCGGTCAGCCTTCTCGCAGTACAACACCAGCGCCTCACGGTCACTCTCGCCCAGCCAAGGGCAAGCCGAGTGGATCGTGTGCCACTTCTCCAAGCCAGCCTCACCCAAAGTCTCAGGTGGCAGAGCCAAGGGAGCGATCGCGTGCGTGGACGAGATGTCCGGCAGCGCGCGCTTACCTGGGTTACCAAGTTGCCGCTTCTTCTCAATCGGCGTGGGGGCTGTCATCGTGACCTCCTGGGTCGGTTGGTTGGCATCTAGCCGTATACCCCTAGGGGTATACTGTGGGGGGTAAGACTGCGGCGGTGTGTTTGGCGT
>JAUEKY010091056.1:0-10629 GCA_031833965.1 Scyllaea pelagica
TATCTATCTATCTATCTATCTATCTATCTATCTATCTGTCTGTCTGTCTGTCTGTCTGTCTATCTATCTATCTATCTGTCTGTCTGTCTGTCTATCTATCTATCTATCTATCTATCTATCTATCGATCTATTGATCTATCTATCTTTCTATCTTTCTATCTTTCTATCTTTCTATCGATCTATCTATCTTTCTATCTATCTATCAGCCAATCTAATACCATTAGAGTCGATGAGAACAATTATAAACGAGTTGTAAGTATATACATAATTTCAATCCCTCTCCCCACTGTTCAAAAAGATAAAGTGGCGAGGGGTTAAGCTAAATGATCTATTTGTGAATTTAAATATTAATCATTGGCTAGCGGCACGCAGAGTGGGGGAAATGACATCCTAATACGTCCTAATGGAAATGATCAAATATAAATGGAAAAAAATGCTAAACCAAATCTTATTTCGAAAGATTGCAAAGCTTCTCCTTTACGCCAGCTCTTTTCAATTTCCAACTTCTAAGGGTTCTTGAACGTGCGCAACATGCACACAGGACCTCCTGAGAAAACATCCGTTCGAATAGGACTAGGCTCTTGATCTGACCAACCCATGTTCGAGTGATCAGGGGAGGGGCATGTTGTGTTTTTCTTTGGATTTTAGTGATAAAAATGTCCCCATGTAGACTCGACCCCGTAACGTTTCGTTTCAGTGCTGATCCACAACCACTGAGCCAGTGCGTCCCCCTTGTTGCATATGGCGCTATATAAACGACCATGGAAAATATCATCACCTAGGCTACATTTACTCCTAGGTTTATAAATGGAAACGACAATCCTATAATTCCACGCAGAGTGACTTGGATACCAGGGTCTTTCCAACTAGGATATTAAGTTCCTAAGGGTAATGACACCTCATTTGGTTCCAGATCAAGTCTTCGTTAAACGCCATAACCACCGACATTAAGACTTTGCTATCAACAAACCTATAGCCTCTTTTAGTTTATATAAAGAAGATACTTTTCAGGACAATGATATTTCAAAACTGAACTTTTCTTTTCAAAGATTACAACATAAAAGGGTATAGAAATGTAATTAGACCTTTTTTTCTCTTTCTCTTTGTGTTTCCTCCAGTCGTGATTGCCGTCGGGCTGGAGATTTTACCAGAGAATGTTTGGGAGGATTTTCGACTTGGTAGACAGTACATCACAAGCTCAGGCAACACCATCAGGCACTAAGCGGCATTTCATTGTCTTCTGAGTGAAGGTTTTTGTCTAGAGCCCAGTGATCTAGCCACTTTCGGTACGTCATTAACCTTTCCAAAGCTACCATGTCTTCCCCTCCAGTGAATCCGACGGCACCCAAACGGCAGCCAGCACCTGCAACAGCCGATGCCGGGGAGACGCGAAAGGCCACCCATTTGGAGACCCGGTACACCGACCTTGCCAGAACTTCCTCTTCGTCTTTCAAACCTCCAATGACCAAGGACGGCATATTGAAAAAGAAAGCACAGATACCTCAATCCGATTCAACGCTATATTCTGCCTTTTCCTACATCAAACACTTCTTTGGCGGGCGGCCCGCGGCAGAAACATCAGATAAAGCCACGAAAGGCGTTCCCAAAAAATCCCCAAAGATGAAAAAGGCCGATTTAGTCTCCAGGGAGAGAGAGCAGGAAATAGATGAAACGCCAAGTAATATGGTTGCTTCTGTGGGTCAGAGACAGCTAGCAACGACCCTCACTGGTGCAACGAATGGTGAAAGTTTGCCCGTGGAAACACGATTAAATTCGAAGTCTTTAGAGAGAGAGAAGAAATGGGCAACGGACGATAGGGATCTGATGCGGTCTGACATACCAAATTACACTCCTCTCAGGTTTGTTGAGAACAGATCTACATACCTGCACGCACCGGAGAAAAAGGGCACGACTTCATTCCGTATTACCACGGCTCCCAAAAACAACCACATTCCTATGCCCACCATGCTTTCACCAACTATGATTCGCGGCCAGTCTCCAGTTAAGAAAACTGGCGTTAAGGAGGCAAAGAATAAAAGGAAGCGATCAGCCTCTCCAAGGAGAAATAGAGACAGTTCTCTAACTCGCCTTCGAAGCAAGTCAACACCAGATTCTCCGTCAAACAAAGCACGACCGGTAAGTTTTTCAGCTAGTCAAACGCCTCTCACCTTTAGATATTCATATCAAAAATCTGCACTCCAATGCCACAGTTCTTGTGATGAAAATAAGCCATTGGTTGCAAATGTTAAAACATCGTCAAAACCCTCACCTCACGCCAAGCCAGCTGCTCGAGAAGGAAAATCTGATAGTTTAGAATGTGTGCTTAGGGGTAGAAATAGCCAGAAAGGCTTGGCCTCAGAAACAAAATCTGCGTCGTCAAAATTCGCACCAGGACCAACCTCCTCGTCAAAGCTTCACTATGGTAGGAAGGGTTTGCCCGGGGCCTCGGGATCAAATGGCTCGTTGGTCAAAAAGCAGAAGCAGAGCCAGACACCAATGCCATCGCCGCTCAGACTCGCATTGACTAAGAATAAACCATCGGAATCCAAAGGGCCAACAGTGCTTACCCCAACGGTGCTTCATCCTAAAATCAATTACTCTTGTAAACCAGAGAAACCAATGCATAGCCCAAGATTCAATATGCAAATGTCGCCAACGTCCTCAAAACGACACGAGAGAGAAGGAGCCTATGAAAATGTCAAGGATAGAAAACATCTAAAATCCTATCGACATACGCTCGAAACAGAAGAATTCTCAAACTCATCAGCCTCCCATGCATCTGACAAAATGTCGTCTTCTTTCTCGCAGAGGGAAGACCTGCATCGAGGAACAATTTCCCAGAAAAGGCCAAGGTTATTCGTCACGGAAAATAACTTGCAAGAGAAAATCTATTCAAATGAACTGAAAACGAACTCTACGAGCTCTCCTTCTGGGGACTCTACACCGCTGCTGACCCCTTCAGAAGCGATTAGTCCGTCTAGAAAAGCCCTTGAAATCTTTCCTCTGAGGGATGCCTCCGTGGCTCCTGCTGCGAATGCAATGTCGGAACCCCAGAGATGGTCTGCGTCGATTAAACCTCTGGTGTCTCCCCCTTTGGAATGTTTTGGTGTTGCTCTGATTGAATCCTCACTTGCCGAAGATGGGCCTCACACACAGCCCGCCAACAATAGTCTGGGTGTATTGTGTTTGAATAACAAAGCCGGTTTAAACGCGCAGCTCATTGCCCAAAGACGAATAGGCAGCAAAACTATGAATGCGCCAGTAGTGTCCTCGTCCTCCTCCTTGGCGTCTACAACTCTCAGTGGCCTCAATTCCAGCTCCAAACCCAAATGCCTAGCCCCAGCCCAAGATGACCACAACTGGTCTAACTCTGCTACCGGCGAATCACACGGTGCCTATTTTGACATTCGATTTGACTCCCTGCAATACGATGGGGACACGGAACGAGATACGTGCAATTCTGCACTTCCCCACGATTTGACGGATTGCTCTACCATACCGCCTACGTGTCTTTTGTCAGAGAACGCTGACGAAAAGGTGTATGAAATTGCCGCAGGACCCTCAGTCATCATTGAAAAGAAAACACTTCCAGATAGTAACGAAAGCACACTGCAAAATTCTTTGAGTGATGATTTAGACTGCTTTGTAAGTGACGTTGTATCTCATGATTCAGTGCCACAATCAAACTCAGACAAATATCCCGTAAAGAGAGCTTGGCCAAGAAATGTAAATCCAACGGACCCAAATAATGACATCAAGAATCTAAGAAGCGAGCTGAAAAACATTGTCACCAGCCCGATGGCACCTTTATCTTTTAGAAAAAAAATACAGCAAGAACCGAAACCTAAGCATGTCTCTACCATTCCTTACAACAGCGAAAGGAAACGGAGGCAAGCATATCACCAAATGAAATCCGGAGCTACACCACGCTCGCCTTCAGGCTCGCCAAAGTATTTGGAATATTTGTCTAAGAATGTTTACGGCGAGTCTCCAACCGTGTTGACGCCAACACTAGTAAAACGAGGAAGGAAAAACATCTTCAATCCGAGCAGCTCTCCTGGTGTGAAAAAGAAAAGAATGACCTCTTTGCTAAAAAGATCCCAGTCAGCAAATAGCGATCCACCAAAGCAATCTAAGCAAGAGCGATTGGTGTTGAAGGAGAATGAGAAACAAAGTGAACCATCCAATGATTCGTTCACATTCTCGCTATCAAATGCGTTTGAAAGCATCACTTCCACTTTCAGATACATGACCTCCCCTCCGGTCAAGAGCACACCACCGAAACCACAATCTGAAGTGCTACAACAGGAAATACAACCTACGAGTATCATTGATAAACCTTTAGGCAATACTTTGACTTATATTTCCAGTTTTCTAAAACAAAAGGGCTTCTCTTCATCTGATCAGGAGAGCAGCCCAGGTACGAAAGACAAGGAGAATAATTCTCCATTTGCAAGAGAGCCACCCTCCAAACCACGCCATATGAATAATCAGGTTGAAGGGCAGAGAATAGCAAGAGAGTTCCCAGGCAACAATCCGGTCTTGCCAGGGATATCCGTTCCCACGAATACAAAGAAAGACAACTTTACAAAGCTGATAAGCAAGGAGACTGATGATAAGGTGAAACATTTGGATGTGAAAGACTTTCAGTCACCAAATGAAAGAAGCCCAAGAAAAATAGAAAGCTTGGTAAAGAGCAAAGAGGCTCCGAATCCCTCTCCGAGTTTGAAACCCCCCGAAATTTCACCCTGTGAGGCCAAAAACTCATGGCAGTCTATAAGGGTGGACCGTCCACAAAAAACGGAGACCATGACAAAGAAAGCACCTGATGCCATGAGCATTGCAAAGCGAGGGGACTGTGTCACTACAAAGGGGCCCGCAGCCAAAGAGGCTCTTCAGAGCTGCGCAGCCTCGCCCACGCCACCCGTGACATCTGCTCCACCGCAGACAACGCAGCTTAAGAAAAAAAACAACCTACCCGCAGCAAAAGACGTCACCCGTCAGGATGTGAGCAGTCTAGATACATTGGAGAGCCCGAAAGTCCGCGGCTTTCCTACATTTGACAACAGCCCACCTGCTCAGGCCTCTGCTCTGACCCAGATGGGAGAGCTGCCGTGAACCAGATGACGTGGGCCATTTCGTTTCCGGAGGCAAAAAGTAATTCTCGTGAGAGAAAGATGGATTAGTGAGGCTTGGTGGAGCTGAGGGGTTTTGAACGATGATTTTAGCATTGCAACTTCAAGTGTGAAAACACGAATACCATCACATGAATTTCTTAGTGTTTAAGATTCGATAACGAAATCTCAGGCCATCACAATAGCACTTCATGTAGTTATAGGTACGTCCGTATGACCAATAAAACCGATAGATTGAAAACTGTGATATCATTAAAACAAATTTTTTCACCAGCAACCTGACGTATATCTTTGTCGTTGCATCCTGCCAAACGGAAATTCGAAGGCTTTTATTGCCAAATGCAGGTTGCTGAGATTTGTATGGCTCCAAAATCTGTTATCGACAAAACTTTGGAGACTATTATTATTACATTGGGCAATTTTACTGTCCATTTAAATCGACTGAAAAGTTTAATTCCACAATTGCACACGATGTTAACCTATGGCCATCTGCATTTCTCAATGAATGCCTTCATTTATCGATTTTACTGTTTTGGTTTAGCAACTTTAGGGATGATGAACTTTCTTTTTCCTGTTTTAAACGGTCGAGTCAATGGAAAATACGGGTACTTAAGTGTAACCAATTGGCTTGGTTATAGAGATCATTGGCTGGCAGTATCTCTATGATTGTCATGGGTAATTCTGTTTTGATTTCATCTTTTGACGCAAGTGGTTATAATACCTTTTAACTACTCACTCACACGTATTGAGTCTTCTTTTATTGTGAGCAAAATCATCATCATTTCATTATCAAGTACCCTTTTACCATTATAGTTACAGTGTAGGCCCGACTCTTATTGAGAAGGAATTTCTCTGGATCATGCCATTAAGCCAAGCGGGTGATCAGCCCACTGTGACCTTTTGGTGGTAGTGGTAGGATTTCAATTTGCCCGGACAACTGCCTTGCCGCCTACTCTTTTCGATTTTCAACTGCCATGGGCTCTTTATCGTAAGCAACGTGCACACGGGGGCCTCCGAGTTTATGGTCTGTCTCCGATAGGACTAGGCTCTGGATCCCACCTACTGATGTTGTAGGGATCAGAGGGGTGGCAAACGGGATTTTTCTTGGGGTTTTAGTGAGAAAAATCACTAATGTGATTTTTCGTCCCAAGGCGGACTCGAACCGGCGTCACTTCGTTTTCAGCGCCAGAGCCATGACCACTGAGCCACCGTGTCCCCCTGTGAATAAAATATGAGAAAAAACTCAATGGTAGTGAAGTGGTCTTACAATACTTTGATATCTTGTCCATTGCCGTCGGTTCAAGCATTGAGCGCCCAGCTCGGAACTCGAAGGTCGTGCGTTCAATGTCAGGCTATATTATACTCAAAACAGAAAAATCGTGTTTTAGCACATGTCCCGCGTGTATGGTTGAGAATTGTCCACACTGGTTGACCGGCACTGTGTCTCAAGTAGTTAACCATCAGCCTCGGAACTGATAGGTCGATTTGTTCAATCCTTGCCCGCGTCATGCCCAAGACGTAAAACCCTGCTTATAGCTGCTTGGTTTTTGGCATTGTGGCCTCCGTACTAAGACGCGTTGGCTCTATGTCAGCATTCCTTGGGTGGGTAAGATATTCGTGTTGAGTCCTCTGTTTTCATCTGCATGGCAGCACACTAGATAGAACGCTCCGTCGGTGATATCGCCTCGAACGTGCTGAAGAAATGATATTGCATATTGACATTAAAACGTTAATCGACTGTTTGGCCTCGTTTCAGTAGAAGACGACTGGGGAGAGATTTCTGTTCAGTCGTCCGTATATATCCGTGTAACAGCTCGTTAGCATGCTCAAAATGATCCCTCGGTGATATAAGCCAGTAAATGTTTCAACACGGGAGCTTTAAATCTAAATTTTAAAATTTTGAAATGTTTTGAGTTCTATTATTTGATTTGGGTCGCGCCTTGAAACACATCATATGGCAAACGGCTTGTGCGCCTTAGCCACTGAGCCATAGTTTTGGTTGCTTCTAGTCTGGGGGGGTTTTTTTTGTTGTTTTTTTGTGGGGGGGGGAGGATGAACGGGAGGCGGGGTAACCTAGCCTTATAAATTCAAACTGTTCAATTATGCTATATTATTTTATCGGTAGAGACCCTATTGGTCTGAGAGATAAGCACAAGCTAACAATTAACTAGAAAGAAGTGGACACAGTGTGAATCATAGCTATACCCACTTAATGTTCCCTCATAACTTTGCGCACTTGGTTGAGCGTCCGTCTCGTAATCGGTAGGTGGCGAATTAGATTACCACGCCGCGACAAACTGAAATCGTCAAAATCGGTGTTTAGCAGCTGCCCGCCTTGCGTTAGGCATTATGGGAACAGTGCTAGTGCTAAGACTTGTTGGCCTGCTGTCAGTATAATGTGACTGGGTGAGATATTCGTGTGAGTCCCCGTTTATCTCTGCGTGGCAGCACGTTAATATGTCCAGGGTGTTCCGCGGGCGATGTGACCTATTTGTGTAGAAGCAGTTGTTAAGCCATAACGTTTAAACAGTTTTCTTAATGAGATGATAAGACAAGAATGGCAATGGGGAAAAGTGAGTGAAAGTGACAATGTCATTGATATAATTAAATCTTATTATACTCATAATCCACATTCTTATAATAATCCGCATCGGCATTGTTAGTGATGGTTGTGGTGATGGCGGCGGAGCTGATCGTTGTGATGACTGTTTTAGCAGTAACAGTGGTTGTAGTAGTAGTAGTAGTAATAGTAGAAGTAGTAGTAGTAGTAGTAGTAGTAGTAGTAGTAGTAGTAGTAGTAGTGGTAGTAGTAGTGGTGGTAGTAGTGGTGGTGGTAGTAGTGGTAGTGGTAGTAGTGGTAGTGGTGGTTGTGGTAGTAGTGGTAGTGGTAGTGGATGTGGTAGTGGTAGTGGTAGTAGTAGTGGTGGTGGTAGCAGCAGCAGTAGTTGCAGCATCAGTAGTTGCAGTTGTGGAGGTGGTGATATAAGGAGTAGTGATATCGTAGTAGTGGTCGTGGTTAGTGGCAGCAGTAGTTGTGGTGGTGGTAGAAGTAGTAAGTAGTAGTGGTGATGGTAGTAGCAGTAGCAGTAGTAGTAGTAGTAGACACCAATGATACACATTTGATTCAGCCATTAATGCATCCTTGAAATTCAGGCATTAATGCATCCTTGAAATTCAGCCATTAATGCATCCTTAAACGGACTTAGCGCTTAGTTTCAAACTTTTAAAAAGGCCTTGTTTTAGTCACACTCTCTAGACAGGTTAAAGGTTAACGTTAGCAAAAAATTCAGATAGAGTGTTCATCCCTCAGTCCCATACTAACACAGGGTCTTACAGATCAGGTGCTTGATGGCATAATACATACGTACACATCTGGTCCTCATTCATTTAGAGCTGAATAGCCACACAGTTTCGAGCATCACCATCTCCGATCCACCCTGCGGCACCTCGTTTCAACGTTTTATCGTTAAGGTTTAACCTCTGTTTCAACACGCCATTGGTCATTTCACCGTCGGAACACTCTAGACAAATCATAGATGTGTTGCTACACGGAGACAAACGGAGGACTTACACGAATGCATCACCCCAGGCACATGATACAGATTCCGCCCAACCAACCAGTCTTATCACTGTTCTCATAATGCTTTAGACCAGGCGAGTAGCTGCTTAAAACCGAGTTTTACGACTTGGGAATAATGAGCGTGGTATTGAACACACAGCCTAAGTCTACCGGTTGCTAGGCGGACGCTAGACTACTTGAGCCAACGGCCTCTGTGCTACAGTGTTTACCGCGTCCAACACATGCGTAGCAAATGAATAGCTTAGTCTGCTCATATCAATTTCATTTCATTATCCAGTACCCTTTTACCATTCCAGTGTAGAGCCGACTCTTATTCAGACGGAATTACTCTGGGTCATGCCATCAAGCCAAGCAGGTGGTCAGCCCGCTGTGACCTTTAGGTAGTAGTGGTGGGTTTTCAATTTTGCCCAGACAGCGGCCTTGCGGCCTACTCTTTTCGATTTCCAACTATCAATCAATGGTTCTTTAACGTGCACAACGTGCACTCGGGACCTCCGAGTTTATCGTCCGTCTCAGATAGGACTAGGCTCTGGATCCCACCTCCCATGTTGCTGGAATTAGGGGAGTGGCAAACGGGATTTTTTTGGAGTTTTAGTCTGAAAAATTACTATTGTGATTTTTGTCCCCAGACGTATTCGAACCCGCGTCACTTCGTTTCAATGTCAGAGCCATGACCACTGAGCCACCGAGTCATCCTATTCATATCTCATAAGATAAAATATAAACGGGATAGAAATAGAAATCTGCTACATTACAGTAACAGCAGACCAGAACTGTTTTCTCAGTGATGTTGACTTCGTTGAGCGTCCAGCTCGTAACTATAAGATGAAGGGTTTGATCCCTAGCAGCTTCAAACCAAAGATACAGAAATATGAAAAAGGTGATGTTGCAGCAATTGTCACGCCTGGCATCTGGCTTTATCGAAAAAGTGTGCTTAGTCTAGCTGGCCCGGTGCCAGTTCAGTATACTGGGAGGGATGTTCGAGTTTGCTCTGCAAATATCTCTTATGTAGCAGCATGTTCACTTGTTAAGGTTGTCAAGATCCGGATGGCTTCCAAGGCGTAGTGCTGTGGTCATGTTAACGTGCTGCTACACAGACACAATCTAAGGACTGACACGAATATCTCACCGAGCCATATCATTCTGACACCGGGCCAACCTGTTTTAGCACTGTTCACGTTATGCTTATAACCTGCAAAGTGCTCAAAGAGGCCATGGAACTAACCATTAAATCACTGAAACTTTAAATTATCTTTTAAGAAATCTTATGCCAATGAAACACAACACAATAATATTCTTTTCTATTGCCATGTGGTTTTATGGTAGACTCTTCGGCATGTAGCTGTCAGGCTGCAAATTCGCTTCACGTCGACAAGGGTGAAACATTGAGCCCCCGGAAGAGGCTCTTGAGTTCAATCGAACCCCCCCCCTCCCCCCCCCCCCCAAAAAAAAAGACTATTAACACCAAGGCGTAAATGAGTATCTTGTCTCGAGCTGCGTTGTCTCTGACAAAGATAAATGAATAAGGCTGTTCTAGTTTCCCCTCTGGAGTCACGTGTTAGGGGACGTTTTTTGCATCTCACTATTAATGATTAAGTCACAAACACATTACAGGTTCTGTAACCGTTTACAAGTTTTTTTAAAGCTCTCACGTCAGTCCTTTGCCTTCACATGGCTCACATTTATTTAAAGCAACCTAGGAAGTCCCATACTTTTATTGAATTGCTGATACCGGCTTCGTTGGTGCACTTGGTTGAGCGTCCGCCTCGGAACCGGTAGGTGGCGGTTTCGATTCCCACACCGCGACATTCCTAAGTCGTAAAAATCGGTTTTTAGGAGCTGCCCGCCTGGCGCTCGGCATTGTGGGAACAGTGCTAAGACTGGTTGGCCCGGTGTCAGTATAATGTGACTGGG
>JAUEKY010091167.1:0-10628 GCA_031833965.1 Scyllaea pelagica
TCTCTCTCTCTCTCTCTCTCTCTCTCTCTCTCTCTCTCTCTCTCTCTCTCTCTCTCTCTCTCTCTCTCTCTCCTAGCCCATTCCTAGATTCCACCAGTCGTTATAAACCACCTATCATTTTATTCTCTATTATAGATATGACGCACGCCGAAATGTTCAAAATTTGGAGAGGAAATTGCCCTTCCTGTTTTTATTCCATTAAGGAAACGTCGCTTTGTTCTTTGTTTTGAAAGTATTCTTTTTCAGACTTTAATTTCAATTAAATGAAAATAATCCTTCAAACTATTCCATTTCATTTCGTTTTGTTGCTACTATGAGAATTCAATAGGAGACTTTTTTTTTCATTTACCCAACTGCCTATTATTTGCCCTTTTTCCCTTTGAGTTTTTTTTAACATTGTATGCTGTCTGCAGCTGTATTTGAATTCAGTTATCGCCTAAAAGCACGGACAAAAGGGTTTAAAACTTTCAAGAGCTGGCGCTGCCCATTTCCCCCAATCTTTTGCTTTCAGGAATTCTTTTTGTAATAGACTTGGACATCTCTTCTTTCCAACACACTCTGTAATAAACACCGCAAAAACAAACAACAGGGCAAAAATTCTGATTTGTGTAAATAGTGTGCTTCGAACGCCGTAGAAAGGGTTCCAAATTATTTCCACCAGTTTTCATCCTCCAGGAAACACAACCCGAAGATAAATAAGTAGGAATCAACAAACCATGAACATGAGACCAAACGGTCCTGTCAGTGTTTGTATCCATGAGAGAAAAATGAAAAATTAATGAAGAATCCACAAAGAAACGCACATTTTGATGTCTAAGACTAAACATGATTATAATAAAATACCCTTTTACTCTTTTGAATATTCATATGACTAAAAGCACCACACCAGTGCTCAACGGGCCATGTAAAAAGGGGCGGCAGTGGTGCCTTTAAATAGCTAGCTAGGCAAAGGGTGTAGTAAGGTTAACTAGAATTGCGTTATTTTTTCAGGTATGCGCTTTCACCATATTTGAAAAGACTATCGTTCTGTCTTGTGGACGTGGGGTGGGCGCCTAAATAAAGATAACTTACGAGCCTACGTCCCTTAATCATTTCTAAAGAATGCTTAAGCACACAGTGTAACAGCTGCTGAGTTTTTTGATACAACAGTTCTACGTGCCAAAATGATTTATTGATTCATATTGTTATTTAGGGGGTTTTGATGGAGTCTTTTATGTCTGTTGTCATCTTTTTGATCAAGCGCGGAGTGTAAAAGGGAAGTACTTTATAGTCACTTGGGAGAAGAATAGTTCTCATTTTTACTAACACGTATTTTCCTGAATTCAAAGTATATCATAACCATGGATCCTTGGAACTTATTGGTTGTGGGTTCGATCCCAGGATTCGACATCCCTTAGTAATAAATACGGTTAATAGCAGCTTCCTGCCTGGCTTTCGGCTTTATGGGATTAGTGCCTTGTGCTAAAATACTGTGACTCGGTGAGGTATTACGAAACCGAGACGATTCAAAGCATTTCTACAATTTTTTAACGTAACTTGGATAGGCTCGGAGAGAATTGCAGGTGAATAAATACTTAGAACAGGTGGGAAAATAGGCACGTTTGGAGTAAGTAATTATGTCAATGGGAAGTTTAAAAGAGTAGTTATTATGACTCAACAATAAAGATATTTCTGCTGAAGTAATTTTTTAAACAGCCTCTTTTAGTATCCAATGCCTTTTTAAATTACCCCATCTTTGTTTTCGGTCAATTCTATGTTCTTGTGGTACTATCAATTGAACTTTTGTGGCTGTTAAATGAAATTTGATAAAATGACAGTACAATACCATTAGCCAGCACCAGCCTCTGAGAAATGCCGAGAATAGGCAGAAAATAAATTACGCTTGGAGGAATATTGTTTATAGAAAATTTAAAAAGCAGGCTTCTCCAATTATACATGCAGGTGCTTGCTAATGATAAAACCTTCATAGAGATTTATTTTCTATTGTGGCAAATCATTGTTTCAACGGGCTTGGCTTGTTTTGACATACATCTCATGTTTTTCTTTTTATTTATTTATCTATTTTTTATTATCTTTTTTTTTTTTGCTGATTCATAGTTTCGGTCAACTTCAGGGTCTTGCGATACTCTACTGCAAAATAAAAGTTCGAGGTTGTGGTAAAAATGATAAAATTGCAGTGCATTGCATGCAAGCCTATTAACAAGTACCAACCGCTGATCACCCAAGTTATAATGGTCTAATCTCGATGGTTACCTTGGAAAAGACACGTAAATCAATTCACTTTGGAATATCATGATGCGAATGCCTATGACTAATAATATCCTACAAAATATATTTGTGATAACATCATTTCCCTTCAATTGACGTGCACGCACAACAGGTGATACAATTATTCAGAGATATCATAGGGGGCTGTGCACTGCAGTCCGATTGTGAATTCTGGCAGCCTGTCCGACGCAAGACGCAAATAGAACAGGAATGACAATCTGAGCCGGAAGGCAAAGTGAATAATCAAATACCTGATAACGATGTAGTGGAACTAATTCAATACCTTGACGGGCGGTCTTATAAAGCCCATGATTCCCTGTGTGGGGTTGTTTTCCAGTTATTGTCATGAAGCGAAGTAGTTCCATTTTTTTATCTACTGATTTTAGAAAAAATAGAACATACGTTGGTTCTTATCAGGTATAATATTAGACAGAAAATGCGTTCGCAAATTGATTTGAAACAGTCAAAGGCGTAACGCAAATGGTACCCCTATCAGCTCGTGACGCTTGTAATTTCGTTAAACATTCCATGAACAAATGGATTGACTTCTAATAGATGCAACGAATGGAATTTCAATGTCGACATGGCGCAATCTCTAGAATGAAAAGAAAGTCACAAAAATGTGTGGGTTTGTTAGAAATCAATCATCTCCTAGTCGAAAGCCCATGACAGCATAATTACCAGACGATGAATCATTCAGATTAAAAGTGTGGGGATAAAGATACCTTTCATACCAAACAAGTAACAACTCGGCTCCACAATGGTTTTCAAGACCTATTGACGTGACAACAGTCCTTTTCCACCATTATGATAAACATACTATTAATAATAACAATGACAATAAAATGGCAATTTTGAAATTAACAATTTAAGAAGAAAGGTTTTAAGTTGAGATTTGAAGAATTCAGTAAAATCTAAATTATATCTGCCATGGGTTGGTGGACTGTTCCTAAAGAAAAAAAGTGCGGAAAATGAAAATGAATGCTCGCCTATTTCCCGAGCTGTTTTTGGCTTGATTAACACTAACTTATCGCGGTTTGATCTCAAGTTTTTGTTGTGAGTAATAACCTAGAGATATAAGGTCCTTGATGTATTAAGTGCAGCCAGTATTCAGTCTTCAAAACAATGCGGCATATCTTGTAAACAATTCGTTGTTAAACAGGTAGCCAATGTAAGTGTCTTAACATAGAGGTAGCTGGCTCATATTCATTTGTATGCAAGGTAAGCCTAGCTGCATAGATCTGGACAGTTTGAAGGATCTGTATTTTATCTTCATCTATATTAGCCATCAGTGAATTGCAATTCTCAAGTTTAGATAACAGCAGGAAATTAACTAAAAGGCAAGCAATTTTTCTTGGTAAACAATTTATTATCTGTTCTATTGTTCTTAGTTTTAAATGTAAAACTTTGATTATTGGGTTGATTTGGGCAGATATGGTGAGGTTGAGTCAAAAAACACCTAGCCTTTTTATGTAATTTTTTAAGGAACACCAATTTTTCCAAAACGAATAGATTCTATACCAGCCGATAGCAACACGTTTTTCCGAAAGGCTAGTAGAAATTCTGTTTTAGCGTCGTTAAGCATTCATGTATTTGAATTCGTCAAATTATTCATTTCTGTTAGACAACATTCAAGTCGAGAAATCAAAATGGCGAAATCGAATATAGTTGCTACACTATAAATTTGCGTATCATCAGCACAAAAATGGCAATTAAGACGAAATCTATTATCAACATGTGACAGGGGCTGCATGCACATAGTAAAACGCGCCGGACCAAAAACAGACCCTTGACGTACACCAAATTCAAGGTGTCCCTTCGATTTGACAGCACCGATCAAAACAGACTGCTAACGGTTATGTAGGTATGACCTAAACCTGGAAAGCGCTGTGCCACAAATACCAAAGCTGTTTTCCAGGCGTGTCAACTCTATGATATGGTCGATGGCGTCAAATGCTGCGAGGAGATCTCACATACAAAGCACATTTATTTTGTTTATGTCAGAGTTAACAATGAGATCATTGAAAATCTTTTTAACAGCTGTCTCCGTACTGTGGTTCGCTCTATGTGCTGACTGGTGAGTTTTATCCAAGTCGTTTTCCCTTAAGAGAGATTGAAGTTGAAGGATGATAACTTTCTCCCACAATTTTAAAAGGAAGGGGAGGCGTGACACCGGCAAATAGTTCTTTGGGTCGTTTTGGTTCGGAGAGGGCTTTTTTCAATAATGGTCTAATGATTGGCCTTTGAAAAGACAAGGGCACCTCGCCATGTGTCAGTAATGTATTTATCATATTGGTAATGGATTATATTAATCGATCTTTACATGTGGAGAGAAAGGAGAAAGAAAGGGGGTCTAGATCGCACGTCTTTATATGGCCGGCAGATATGATAATATCTCTAATGACGTCATGAGATCCAGTCTCAGGGCGCTAGCGTCAATAGCCATCATGTTTCTTGACCCCACGTTCCTCCTCATCCGGGCAGGTGGCGGGATGCTGCCCGACACAGCCTAAAAAATGTGGTCTGAAAGGTGGGATTGTGAGACCGAGGTGATATACAATAGGGACTCGGCTTTCCTGATAACCACCCAGTCAACGATGTTACCCCGTTGGTGTGTAGGACTTGGTACAGGACTTGGTACCAACTGGGAAAGGGAGTACTCCTCAAAAAGGTGACGTTGATGATAGCCAGGAGGCAAAGAACAATAAGAGGATAAAAAGAAACTCAGTGTGCGTGACAAAAAATGTCGACAAGAAAATCGATCCGTGACAGAACTGTGTAGAATTGTGTAGATATATGATTCAAGATTTCTTTAAAACACGTTGATGAAATGGAATATAAATTTGATATCCAAAGGGATGGTAGCTTCACGTTAAGAAACTTGCACAAAACTTCAAATAGAATTGAAAACGTAGAGAGCTAAATTGAGATATGATATTATAGCGCAATCACACACGTCCGCCTGCAAGGGGTGTGACAGTGCTTATTATATCAAGTTGTGTCAAATTGGGACTCACATCCGGCGTTTTCTAACTCAATTGGGGATGGTGATAATGGTAATTAAGATGTTAGAGATAGTGATAAAAATAAGCATGATAATGATAAAAGAGCATAAACGTACAATAATTGCTGCTGTTGATGTTGCTGTTATTGTTGCTGATGCTGTTGTTGTTATTGTTGTTGCTGTTGTTTTCCCCTTAACTATACGTCTGTCACGGAATGAAGTTGGTCTTTCCGACTCAACAAGACCACACTGAACACAACGGGTTGATTTGACCTCACTAGGGAACACTCGCTTCTCGATGAGCGGTCACTACACTATGCACAAAATCTGCGGCTTGTTCGTCGGCAATAACACACAGCGGTCTGAGAATGTAAAGAAACGACATCACAGACTTCTCGTGTT
Organism: Scyllaea pelagica; assembly: GCA_031833965.1. Taxonomy (NCBI): domain Eukaryota; kingdom Metazoa; phylum Mollusca; class Gastropoda; order Nudibranchia; family Scyllaeidae; genus Scyllaea; species Scyllaea pelagica. The sequence continues at coordinate 5,675 of JAUEKY010091167.1, forward strand.
GTGTTTGTACTGTAGGCGGCGGCAGACGTGTTATAAACATGTTCACTGCAGACATATTGGCAGCGGGAGACAAGACCTTAGTAGCAAAAACCATCAAGGCAGTCATCCCAATCGACTCGAGAGGAGAAAAATTATGTGAGTATCGTCGCTAGGTGATGAAACTTGCTTGGAGTTGTTAATGGGTGGAATGGGGATAGCCGTCTACTTGTTATCTGATTCTTCTGTTGCATGCACTGTGTGCCGGTCCTTGTGTAGTCTTTGCAAAAGATTGATGAGTGCAGGCATACATTTCTAAACAAGAAAGCTCAGGTAGCTCAAATTGAAAATAATTCAACAAAGCACAGGGTTTTTACCCTGTATGATAAAACGGCATGTCTTAATTGATCGCTTTTAACTCCCTTGTAGATTGCATGTTCTCACTTGACTAAACAGCGCTGTTTTCACAAGTGGTTGTGCGCCCACGTTTAACCGTTCGCTGTTTGCACAAGTGGTTGTGCGCCCACGTTTAACCGGTAGGTCGTTGGTTTGATCCCAAGCCGCGGCTTACCCAATTTTTAAAAATCGTTTTTAGCAGCTGCGCCTGGTATTTTGGCATTATGGTGGGAATAATTCTAAGACTGGTTGGCCCGGTGTCAGTGTAACGTGTCTGAATGAAATATTTGTGTTGAGTCCTCTATTTATCTTTAGATCGCTCTGACGGTAAAATGAAGTACGTATAAAGTGTTGAAATAGGCCGTTAAACCTTAACGCTAAAACATTATTTTTCATCTGACTGCTGACGCAGGGAATGATGTGCTGGGTAACCGTGAGTACTTATCTTTGTGTGTGTGTGTGTGTGTGTGTATGTGTGTGTGTGCATTTGTGTATGAGTTAGTGTGTTTATGTTTGTATGAGGGGTTTATGTTGTGGGTTTGTGGGTCAATAGCTCTTTGAAGCGGCCGCAAATATTATTTTCTAGCGCACCACCAAATTATACATTAGATAACAACGGCAGAAGGTTTCCTTTATTTTACATAGTTTTGAATAGAGAAATAGCAGAGCTGAGATTTAAATGCAAAAACCTTTACATTTCCAGATTTTCCTTAAGCATGTTTGCTTGGTTTGAATGAAGAACATTCACACTGTGAAATGTGAAATATCTGCTAAACCTGCTTTTAAAAACGTTATGTTTTAACGCCTGTTTCCACACAATTTAGGTCACATCACCGGCGGGCACTCTCGGACATGTTAACATGCTGCCACTCAGAGATAAATGGAGAACTTACATTAATATATCACCTTGTCACATTATACTGACACCGAGCCAGTTTTAGCACTGTTACCATGATGCCGAATGCTAGGCGGGCAGCTGCTGAAACTTGATTTTTACGACTGAGGTATGTCGCAGTGTGGGAATAGAACCCACCACCTATCGGTTACGAGGCGGACGCTCAACCAAGCCGGTTAACGCGCTTAAGGATCTTTAGAAGGTGTCCCCAGCCATTAGCAATATACAAAATAGGACGAGACATACAGCCTGCTAGGCTTTGTACATTTCATTCCCGAGGACTCAGTTTTGCGGCCTCTCCAATAGGTACTGAGCCTAAAGCCTTACGATCACAATCCAACAGCCCGCCTTCAGACTACAAATCCACACGAACAATCGAATCATCTTCCAGGTTCCAGTAGGGAGATCTATTCTCCACGCCGCGCTTAATGACAGTTTATGCTCTGCAGATTGTGTTTTATGGTATAAGTAAAGGTCATTTGCACTGTTCAGTACAGAATAGACATGGGTTCAATCCGTGCCCGCTTCATACCTGTCCAGCTTTGCGATCTAGTGGGTGACTCTTGGCCTTGGCTTGTAATCGTGAAATCGTCGGTTTGATACACGTCTTTGACGATGACAAGTTCAATCCTAGAAAAAGGTTCTTTACTCACATTTTCTTACTCCTCTCAGGTGTGTATAAATACCTGGCTGTTGTCTCCGTCCGAAAAAAAATGTACTAACGCCTAGCAGCCGGCATGTCCTGTTCTAACTGTTTCCTGTTGTTGTTGGCTGTGGACCCCATGTATAGCGCTTTGATCCCGTTTAGTGGATATTGCGCTATATAAAAGCTAAGGCTATTTATACCTGTGACCTAAATACCACCGCTCTCGCAACTCTCCCGCCTGGTGTTCGGTATGATAAAGGCAGTCTGGCTTGATTTGAGCTTGTTTGAATTTTTATTGTACTCTATTAGGTCACATATATCATGACTGAGCGAAATATTCCAGTGAGTCCTCCAGTTAACTTTGTGTGTAAGCACGTCAAATTGTCCAGAGCACTGTGGCTTTAAAAGTATTCCCCCTTGCGTAAAACCTTAGAATTTAAAACCACAGCATTATACCCGCACCGTGCTGTTAGAAAATACAATTCCATTAACAGCAATGGCAATATCAAAAACACCTGCTTGCTGTCGGTGTCTGAAAGCCAGGACAACAATGACTAAAACAAACAACAGTAGCTAACTAAACAGGACGCCCGTTAATTTTCCCTTTGCATAGTGTTCGCTTTTTGAGTACTCATGCTGTTTAAATATAAAGAAGTAATCTTGTCATGAAAGCAACTATTGTCAGAAACGTCTCTTTTTGCTATTGGATGATAACATTTTGATTACATAATGGGTTGCCAAACAACAGTTTGAAAGTGATGGATTTGTGTGAGAAATTCCAAATTTTAAAACAAATCGGATAAAATGCCATTGTCCTAAATCAATAAACCAACTATGTGCGTTTTAAGTTTTGATCATTCCTTTTTAGTAGCCCCCCCCCCCTACCCCCCCCCCCAACCGCCCCCAATCCCTCGTTTTTACCATTGTTTGTAAACATTTCTTCAATCTTCATCTGTGACATATCTCGTCTCCATTTGCTTCTAGTTCGTCCATTCACCTCCCTGTAATATGATATTCTAATTGAAATATTATCCCTAATCCCCATCTAAGGCCCTAAATCAAAGTCTCGCAATCTTCGTCCATTCTTTAACCGTACATAGATAGCCTTATGCGATGTGCGGAGTCGATTTGTTTGCTGAAAAGTAATCGGAATATAAAATTTTATTTTTCTTTAAAATAACTGAATCGTACTTTTCAGAAAAGCAGTAAAAAGAGTGGCATTGTGCGGAAAAGAGACATAACTAGTCAGAGATGAAATAATTGGAGAGCGAAAGAAAAAGAGGATGGATCTGTTGGTTGGGTTAACCTCTTGCCTGCCTCGACAACATCACCGTGCCACCAGCTGAAGAAGACACACTAACTGCCCGAGTAATCCAGTTCTTCTGAAACAAAAATACTTTTACGTACCACTTTATAACAACCTTATTTTCTGAATACAGTCTTTTATACTTGTCACGTTTCATTTCAATATCGAGAAGTGTTCACGATTGTATTTCGTTTGCTTATCTCCTTCTTTTACGTGAACTAGGTAGAAAGAACACAATACTCGTTTTCTGAGTCTTATTTTGCTCTGTTTTTGTCTTTCAAACAAGGTTTTGTTATCACTACAGTGTTCTCTATCATTGTTATCTTGATGGGCAACCTTCCCCTCGACCCCCCTGAAGTTGTGTGATATGTGTTCAGATTTTAACACTAGACTGGTCCTCATACTATGGAGTTGTCTCTAGCATGGCAAACAACTACAACAATAAACCAATGGCTCTTTTTGAAATTCGTTTCTAGTGGCATTCTATCCGATGAAAAAAAAACTTCTTAAGGTTTAACTCTCTGTTTCAACACTTAATAGGTTATTCGGTGCACAACTCTGGGCACGTTAATGTACTGCAACAAATAAACGGAGTATTCAACACGAATATCTCCCCCGGTCACATATATTGATGTGGGGCCAACCGGTCTTAGGATTGTTCCCATAATGCCAAACGTCAGGTTGGCTACTGCTACAAAACCGATATTTATCATTTGGATATATCGCACCCTGGGATTGAACAAACGACCTACCCGTTACGAGCACACGCTTCTCAGTTCCTTCCAATAAAGAAAATAAACAAAACCATGCCCGCGTCCATTTTTTTTTTACTTTGAATCAGCAAAACTGCCTCGTTGCCATCAATGTTGATAGGCACGTTGTAGTTTGATGACACGAACTTGATATTGATGTACAGTTTGTTCTTCTTTGTCTTTCATGTTTTCAGTCTGTAATTATCCTTGTTTTTTTATGTAAAGCACATTAAGCACGGCCGTGTCGTGGTAGTGCACTTGTTAAATGCTCTATACCATTACTATTAATTAGTCTCGGACAAAATTAGCAAATACAATTGCAGTTAGGGAAGATTTTTCAGGGCTATATGTTTGTAGGGATTAACAAAGGTTTGGCATCATGCATAGGGCCAAAAAGGTCATCTTGTGTTGAAAATAAGCCATCGTGTTTTGAAATAAAGCAGGCATGCAATATCTAGCGCATTAGTTGGATATTGCATCCATCCCATTCTCTGTCCTTCAAGGACCAGCAGAGATTCCAAAAAGGAAAAAAAACGAAAGAATTTAATTGGTCCAGACGAGTCAAACGTGCGTATGCATCACAACACACTTCCTAAATGTAAAATCAATTACACATTTCAATGATCTATGGACTGTCTAAGAGGCTTTTGTGTTAAGTTGTTTGTCTTCATCTTTAGCAGCTTAACCCGTGGATAAGATATTAAGAGCCATGATGCTTTGCTTCAAGTGAGAACATTTGGGTGAAAGTTAAGATTCTTTGATTTGAATTGATATGATTTAGACGTGACTTGATGCAACATCCATCAGGTTAGAACATTGTTTGATGGGAAATGAATGTATTCATTATGCATATTTTTTTTTTTACCTAAGTCGACTGAAAAGATTATCGAGGACATATTATATTATTGGGTGTCACAGTGAAGTGACGAGCCCTATATATTTACACCTTAAAAATCACAGAGCTTTTATTTTTTCATTCTCTG
>JAUEKY010091278.1:0-10627 GCA_031833965.1 Scyllaea pelagica
ATCCAGAGAAATTCCGTCTCTATCAGAGTCGGCCCTACACTGTAATGGTAAAAGGGTACTCGATAATGAAAAAAAAATGATTCTGCTTGTAATACTGAGATCCTGAGGTTTTGGGTGTTGTGCTCTTTATATGAACACATAAAGCAACAAGTACAAAATAATGAGGACTCTAGTCAAGCGACTTTGTACATTTATTCCAATCATGATACAAGTGATAATTTACCACGGCAAGTCACTCTGTGAAATGATCATACTTCTACCCTAAAGTTAACAATAATATTGATATCGATTAAAGTACTGATATCACAACAGTAGGCTTGAATCTGATAAGGGCTGGTTTTAACTAGACTCCTCTTTACTCACTTTGACTCACTCAATTCAGGTGTAAAATGATAAATGAGTATCTGGCTATTAATTCTGTTGCCCCTAGTTCTATAATTTTAAGTATAAGCTCTTGACAAGATGCAGGTTAAATATTTGGTTTGGCTTGGGACATCTTTGAGTACATAAAGGGGATTTTGATAGTGGTGAAGAGTAGCAAATCGCTGAAGCAAATAAAGTGCTTTTCAAAGAAGGGTTAATTGGAGAACAATGAAGTGCAGCAAGGTTTGAACCCTTGCCTATTGCAATAACACTGCCGTACCACCAACAGCAAACCAGCTAACCTCCTGCGTCTAATAGAATCACTAGCAAAGCATTCTCATTCCTTGTTTCTTTCCCGTTTCACCCACTTCTCAGCCCCATAAATTTTTTTACAGTAGGCGCAGTTTTAAGCAGTTAGGTGCATGGAAGTCTGTACATGTTTTTTTTGTGTTGTAATTGTTTGTGGCATAGTTCAGAAACGTTTTCTTAATTTTCTGTCAATTGAAAAGTTTTCTTAAGGTTTTGTCAATTGATAATGTTCTCAATACTTTTTCCCTATCACTGTTCAAATCATTTGAATCATTCACCTCAACTCACAACTTTAATTCATCCCATATTGATTCTCCATTAATTCATTCAACTCATTCATTCCACTCATAATCTGCAGTTTGTAAGAACACAAGTTGAAGAGGTTATTCCTATCTTTAAGTGGAAGCAGATTAACAGCCTGTCATTCTCTCAACTCCATTGCCAGCAGCATTCAGAGGAATCCTGGTCAGAGGAAGGGGAGGTAAGCGACGACGAGGACGAGAGTGCCAGAATTGCTCGCTGCCGTCAGTCCTACTCCACCCTGAGCTCTGAAGGCGTCTTCTCCGAGGAGGACAGCGTCAGTCATGCCTCCGGCCTGAGAGACGACAGGGATGACAGTGCGGATGGCGACAACAGCCTCTTGTCAACAGGAAGTGCGGAGAATCTCCAGGCGGAGCTGTCCAAATCCACCTGCGTGTCGGACGGACTTTCTGATCGAGAGAACACCGTGAGGAAGATGAAGAACAAAGTGAACTCTCCGGACAGGAAGTTTAGGGTGAGCTTACCAAGCTATTGATGTCATCAGTCTTGGCTCTTTTTGTCTTTTTGATTTATTAATGACCTTATCTTGTTTTGGAGCCAGAGAGAGAATTTTGGACGAACCCTGCAAAAGGCAGTAAAACATCTTAAATGAGCTTACCAGTGAGCTGTTGCCCTACGGGTTTGTGCCATGACATAAGATCTGACCATGTTATTTAAATGTTGCATGTGATGTCTTGAAACAAGAAAACTAAACAAATCAGGATTCTTATCAAAAATTTGTTTTCCATGATATAAGACTGTGTGGATTAAAAATTTGCCCCAAAGAAAGGAAACGCAGTGCTTGAAATAACGCAAGAAAATAAACATGGGAATAATTGTAAGTTTATAAACTAGGTCACACTCAGTCCATCTCATGTTCTTGGTTCTTCAGGATGTACCATCTACGTGTGTATATCGAGTTTGAATGTACTATCCTTCTTACAAAAAAGATTCAAATTTGCTCTTTTTTTGGCTCCGCAGAAATCCGAGTCGGACACAAGCTCTGATTCCGATGGGTGTTCCGACATAACCGTCAACTCGGCTGTACACAAAACTAAGTCATACGAAGCCAGCAGCCATTGGTAGTTATATTTAGTAACTAGGTCACTTCTAGGCTGGTAATTTTATCTATTCATTACGACATTTATGTATTTGTCTTGATCGGATGCTTAAGTGTGTTTTGGAAAAAGTGTGTGTATGTGTTTTGGATGAAATGTGAGAGCAACTGTTTATTAACTTATGGAAATAAAAAAGGTACAAAAAGAGAGTGCTTCTTCCTCTTAGAATTGCAACATATCTGACTTTTTAGGTCTCAAAAGTTAGAGTGCTCTGAAGAAAGCAACATCATATTTTGCTGGTCTTCCCAAAGTGACCAGTACCACCCACAATGAATTTTGAAAATTGGTAAAGCAACACGTGTGTAGGGACTGGGAAAAAATTGAATATGTTATGTGTTGTCAAATAGACATGTGTGTAGTCACTGGGAGGCATATGTGTTAAGTAACTGGGATAACATATATGTGTAGTAACCAGGACAACAAATATGTCTTACATGTGAAGACACATATTTTTTGTACGACGCTCCCATGCAGGCATGTGATCCCTGGACCTGTTGTGTTTGTTCCAAAGCTTTACACACTCAAACAACAACTTGGGCATTATGGTTACACACTCATGCCTGAAGTGTGCTTTCTTTTTGGTTTTCTCTCATGGAGTCCTAGTGATCTTGACAATGTTCCTTGAAAATTATGGCGCAAGTGTTTGTCACCAGATGAATGACTAGGACGTACCGTAGTCAATGGTACGATGGCTTGTAATGTCTCCTAGGCCAGTTCTAGCTATAAATAGCCTCAAGGAGATGAAGTCATGGTATCAACATATCTTGAAATATCTCTGAGGCAAGCTGTAACTATAATTAGCCACAAGGAGACAGTTTCCTTAGAGACTGACTGAGACTTGCGGCATCTGTAGATATGTATCTAGTATCAAGCAACACAAATGAATTGATTTCTAGTCTGTGATTACTTTTTTGTTTTGTTATCAGGTTCACTTTTGTACCACCCAATGGGCAGTGTAGGGACCTGACATAGTGTTTGACACCAGAATGTGTCAAAACCTACAAACCCAATCTAATATCAAACAAAATTCAGGAAAACTCTGAGCCAAGAGATTAAGACAAGCAGGTGGCTTTCCCACTCTGCCGACTCTTGAATGACTCAAAGAAGATACAATTGAGGCGTAGGGGGGTCAAACAAATTATAATGTAGCCTGTGCTTGAATTTGCAGCCTTATCTACAAAGATACGCTGCTTAGCCCCTACAAGCAGCTGCCATTACTTATGAAAGATAATAAGGGGGGGGGGATGCAGAAGGGGCAGGGGGGGGGGCAGGGGGACAAAGAAAAGCAGGAAAGGGGAGAGGGAGGTCATTTGAAGCAAAATTATAGTTTGAATAATCCTGAAAGAGAATGAGAGAGAGAGAGAGAGAGAGAGAGAGAGAGAGACAGAGAGAGAGAGAGACAGAGAGAGAGAGACAGAGAGACAGAGAGAGACAGAGAGAGAGAGAGAGGGAGGGAGAAAAAGAAATCAAATGTACAAAATGTTTTCAAAATAATATTCAACCTTGCCACCAGTAGCTGATATAGTGGACAAGGGAAAACAATCTTTTTTTTTTTTTGTTATTCTTAACTTTACCTCTAAACACATGGAGATATTCAGTGTGTGAAACAAAATGTGTTACGATTTCATTATTAATTTATCGCTGTTTGAAATATCTTTGAATTTCTTTTTTTGACCCTTTTTTTGGAGGCATTCCATGTGTTTGAAATATTTGAAATGCATACATATTCTATATTCCATTCCATTTATCATTTCTCTCTTCGTGCCCTTACTGCAAGTCCTGGTTTTGTTTTCTGTTTCATTAGACATTTGTCTCTCCTCGCCTTCCCAACACACTTACAATGACCTCTGGATCATAATATAGCAGCAATTATTGTTGGGGTTTTTTGTTTGTTTGTTTTGATTGTTGTTTGTTTGTTTGTATTTTCTCCTTGGTGTAAATCTAAATAGATTGAATTGATTTGTGAAAGAATGTGATTAAGACACAATGAAGCTGGCAGTCCGGTTTTATTTGGCTAATGAAACGGTTTGATTATGATGGTAGGAATGGTTTGGCTATTTCGGTGTAGAGAGCAAGAAATGTGAGATAACTTAGAGGTGATAGTTGAATTCATCAAATGACAAGTTAGTTACATGTAACACGGAAGTAAGATTAAACAAGACAAGAACAACAGAAGAGTTTTCATGGAGAGTCACTGTCAGTGCTGTCATGAAGTGAACAGCCTCTATGGCACACAGGATTTCATAAGAGGGAGGAATTTTCATCACTATCATTATCATCATAAAGTTGTTGGAGGTAATTTTCTCTTTCATCCTTTTGGTCACACCACTATTCTGCTACAAATATTGTAATTTGTACATGATGCTGAGTCTTAAAGCAAGTTGTTGTTTTTTTCTGTTGACGTCATCATTGTTGGAACGATGGTGTGCATGTAGGCCTATTCTTCTTATGACTACCTTTCTATAAAGCGAGGTATTGTGGTGAAATTGAAATTGACAGGAGATTAACTGGCACAGCTGAGCTCAAGTGCTTAGACATCCGCCTCAAAACCAGTGCAGTAGGTCACAGATTCGATTCTTGGCCGTGTCTTACCCAGAGTTTAAAAATCATTTTATTAGCAGCTCTCCTTCCTTGCTTTCAGCGTTATGGGAACAGTGCAAAGATTGGTTGGCCCCATGGCAATTTGATATGACGGGGTGAGATATTCAAGTGAGCCCTCTGTTTATCTCAGTGTGGCAGCATGTTTACTTGTCCATAGCACTCTGCTGGGGATATGACCCATAAATTGTTGTAACAGGGCGTTCCACCTTCCCATGTCATCGTTTCAAATCCAATCAAACCATTGATGGTGCAGCTTTGAGGCTGAAGACAAAAGCAGCAGAAGTCTGTGTAGAAAGTGGATTGGTTTTCTCTCATATCATCCTCATTTCTTTCCTCAGCTCAGATTTTTGGGGACATCATGTGGAAATCCTTCATCGACTTTTTCAATTTTCATGGCAAAGTGATTTATAGAATCGAATGTTTTTTCTAGTTACGATTTTTAACCATAAGGGTGAAAAACAATTGTGTGAAGTCTAATCTTCACATTTAAAAAAAAATTGATTGCATATCATTACAAGTCCTTTTTTTATGTAGGGTTTTGTGTAATGGAGAATGGAGCAGAGAAGCCAGGGTAAAATCATTTATGGGAATTTACCAAATTTATGGCATATCAGATCATACTTTTTTTGTTTATCATTTACTCTTAAACATTTATCTTTCTGTGACAGATACATATCATTGCTGGTACTGATATTGTTAATTCATTCTTGGATTTTATTCTTGAAGAAACCTTTTTAAATTGAATTTTTCCTAGATTTCTTTATAAATATTTTCTGGGGATACCAAGATAGTCCATAGACTACCAAGACATGTATCATCAGCAACCCCGGGAATTGGAAATTATGAGTGCAAAACTTTTTTCCATAGTAAAAGTGAATAAAACATAAAACGAGAACTGTTCACCTTTGAATTTTCAAAACTGGGAATGTTTTTTTTTATATTAAAGTGCCCCCCCCCCTCCCCTTTCTGACTTTTGCCTCTAATTCACCAACACATTGATATAAATAAAGGACTCACTGGTTTGTGCATCCTTATTTGCCCAACTTAGTTACGAACATTGGATTTACTTGCTGAGCAAAACAGTGGTTTGTACTTCTAATTCACTTACACTTTGTTCCAAATACAAAACTCTACTTAAGCAATCACTAATTTTAGTCACTTAAAAATATTCAAAATTAAAAGAGCTGAAAACACGATGATATTATCACATTCCAATGTTCAAACTCAAACACATGTGTAGTAGAAATATAGGTAAACAGTGTCATCCTATAACCACTTATCTGGATTTTAGCTTTTTTTACAGGAGACGAAAAAACTGTGTCGTTTCTTATTTTTATTGAGTAGAGATCTTTTTACTGTTGTTTTGGTTAAAGGAACTAATGTTTTGACTCTGACTTATTTTATTGAAAGGGAACCCCCGGAAAAAGTTTATTACCTCATTGGACGAGAAATAAGGATTTTTCTATTTCTCCAATTACGTGGTCAGAGCGTGATGATATACCATAAATCTTAAGGAATATATCTTAAGTAGGCTCCCTTCTTATCTAACATATCTATAAATCTGTTAAAGAAATTCAATTGCATTCAATGTAAGCAGAGACTGTTAGACTGTTTATATGGCTGGAGGTGTTTTTGACTGGGTTGTGCTCGTCTGATTGGTTGGTGTGTGAAACGTAAACAGTTCACGAGTTGATGGGAGATTCTTATTACCTCAAGGCTGCATTCGCTACTCAGTCTCTAATTTTTCAGGCAGCAATTTTTTTTTTTTATTTCTTAGTGTTGCATTTCTTATGACTGTTGAATCTTGGCATCATATTTGAATGTTTTTCAAGATTCAGTTCGTGACGAGAGAAGCAAATCCTTTGAAAAATGGCTTGTTCTTCTTGTTTTGAGAAATGATTTTTATCGGTTTTTAATTGTTTTCCTTTTAGTATTTAGATTTTTTAATTCATAATTATTATATATGTATGATGGTTATTTTTTTTCCCTAATTAAACAGTTAATTGATATTGTTGACCAATTTTATGGTGTCTGCGCATATTTCAGTATGTTTATTATTATGAGGGTTTTCAAATCATTCCATTTGATCTCAGTAATTTTAGTATGAAGCAGTCTTTTTTTATATTTGAAAATATGTTTTTTTGAAGGATGGTTAATCATTGAAAAACAGCTGCATTTTAGGTGGGCTTTTATTTCATTTCTGTTTATCTTACAGGGTTTTGCATCATTGTCTCTCTTGAGTATGTTTGTCATTAGGTAGAGGATGTATGACATTCTAGCCAACGGTTTTTATTTCAAATTGCCAAAATCCCATTATATCATCATGACGTATGAATTGATAGTAAAGTTAGTTAACGACATAGACATAAAATTCTCTCACTTTCATCACATAGCTATTGTGCTCACTGCATCAGCTTGAAAAGATTCTGGAGTGAGGAAGACTGTGACACCATTTCCATTCAATCTAAGGAGTTCTTACCTACTCTTTGTCTGCATCTTGTTTTGCATAAAGCATTCAACAGTGCTCTCCCTTCACACCACCTCTCCTCCCACCCTTTTCATCATTTCCTTGCAACCTTTGCAGGAAGTTGACAATGTCATGAGTTCAAACTTTAGCCTCCTGCCTTTAATAGTGCGTTGTGGCACTAACCTTACCAGTTTTGGTACATGGGAGGCTTTTCATGTTAAATTTTTTTCTTTCTGTTTCTGCTTTGTTTTAGCATTTGTTCCATTTCCGTCATCATTCATTTTATAATCAAAATGCAGATGTGTTCTCCCATCTCATACAATAATCCTAATAATGCCAACTGATTTTGGCTTAAAAATTTCCTCTACATCTGACGGCGACCTCCAACCATTTTTTCCCCTTATTCAGTAGACGGCATACTGTAGCGGCCAACTAGATTGCTTCATCTTTCTTTCTCCATCTCAAGTACAAAAAAAGAAGGAAGTACACAACAATTTCCAACAATATGATGATATACAATGATATTTGGTCCATTTTATTTTCTACTCAGCATGAAAATCAGGCAGTTTTCTCCTGATTCTATTTATATTGCAATGAAAAACATAACTCGGAATGGACCCAAACTGATACATCTCCATCTCACTGTCACTCTCTTCAATACCACGGGCCAAACTGTTCCTTCAGTAGCCACGATGTAGCTACATAAAAAAAAAAAGATCTCTGTTCATTCTCCGCTTGTATCACCAACTGTTGCTTTGTTGTTATTACTTCAATAATCATTGACTCAAATTTTCAATTGTCTTTACAATGTCTAATAAGTCATTTGTTCATACCAGGATCTGTGTCCGCGCCGACTGAATAAATGAAAGCCGTTTGAGAACGTAGAAAAACAGTAGGGTTTTGTTTTTATAACAAGAACCTATTATTTCATTCCGTAATGTTGTAATGGCCAATTCTTATCTCTACGTCTTTGGTAGTCAGTTACCAAAAGTATAGGAACCACTGGTTTAGCATATATAAATTTTACCAGCCTACTCATATACTGGAATTCTTTTTTTTACCTTTTGACTTTTTTATTTTTCATGGGGAGGGGGAGGGATGTGAGTTGCTAACTTGTACTTCAACTTTAACGGGGTGGTGGGTTGCAGATACTCTCAGATCTCAAACTGCTTGCATTTATCAGGCAATCACTACCAGGTCACTGAATTCATACATATGTGTTAACGTGTCAACATAATGGTCATTATGATGTCCTGTTTGTCGATGAGTCCTTCGGATTGTTGTTTTGTTAATGTGACATGTAACCTTTTATGAATGTCAATGTTAAGATTTTTATGTGAATGTGATAGTCTGTAAACGTGATGGTTCTTATGTCAATGTGATAGTCTGTAAATGTGATGGTTTTTATGTCAATGTGATAGTCTGTAAATGTGATGGTTTTTATGTCAATGTGATAGTCTGTAAAAGTGATGGTTTTTATGTCAATGTGATAGTCTGTAAATGTGATGGTTTTTATGTCAATGCGATTGTCTGTAAAAGTGATGGTTTTTATGTCAATGTGAGGCTGATCTGTCAATGTGATAGTTTCCAAACGTGATGACTATTCTGCCAAGGTGATAGTCTGTCAACAAGAGGGTTTTTATGTCAATGTGATAGTCTATAAGTGTGATAGCTGTTCAGCTTCCTGTTGATGACTTTTCACGATGCTACTGTCTGTTTTATATCACCAGTATACTGTGTGTGTGCGCACTATACACCATAACTATGTATACACCATGACTGTGTATACGATGTATATGTGGTGTGGGCTGGTCATTATCAGCTCTCTTCTCCTTTTCTCCCTTGTTAGTTTGCAGCAATCCATGACACACCCCCTGCTCCCTCTTCCCAAACCTTTTTGCCAGCTTTGGTTCCTTTGAAATGTACATGTAGACAGACTAGAGAAGGCAGAGGTTATACCATGATAATGAATATCTTGCATGTTCAAGACAGATGAGATAATGATTAATATAATACATATATTATATATACTATTAAATCAAGCTGGGTTTTTTTGTTTTTTTTTCTTTGTTTTTTTTTTTTCCTTTTTCTTCTTTTAAAGTGTTGCTACTTTCAAACTTTGTTTAGCAAAATTAAATGAAGTTTGTTGCTGGGACATGTATTAAACATGGCATGAAAGAAAGAGTAAATCCGTCTTTTGGTGTTGGTCGATTTCTTATTCATTTTCTGTAAAACAATTTCTTGAGTTTATTTACCAGTGCATTTGTCTCAAGCGGTTGAGCGTCTATCTTGGAACCAGTGGGTTGTGGCTTTGGCAGACGGCCACAGACTCAAGTTGTAAAAATCATTTTATAAGCTGCTGCCCGTCTGATGTTCAGCATTATATGAGCAGTGCTAAGAATGGATGGCCCAATGTCACTATAATGTGACTGGATGAGATTTTCATGTTGAGTCCTCCGTTTATCTCTCTGTGGCAGCGCGGTAACATATCAAGAGTGCTCCGCCACTGATAAGACCTACAAAGTGGTGAAACAGGGCCTTGAAATGTTTTGTTGCGTGTTTTTGTGTGCAGCCTTTACACTTTATTGGTAGAACCCTAGTGTGAATTTGTCAGATATAGCTAATTTTTTTTTTTCAAGACAGTGTTTAAGCTGGGTGTGCGGGCGTTTGGTATTCTGGTTTCAATGCTAAGACTGGTTGGCCCAATGTCAGTATGATGTTATTTGGTGAGATATTCATGGTACTATGACTTATAACTTATAATGTGTTGAAAGAGGACTTTAAACCTCTGCTTTGAATCTTTTCCAAGCAGTTGTTGAAATCGATCAATTCGCAAAGATATGTGGAATGTGGTTAGATTTTTTTTCTTCGTTTCTCTCCTGTGAAATCATGTTTTTATTTCATCTATATTTTTTTTCTTTTTGGTTTGCAAGAGGGACTCAGTGACTAGATGGTCATGGTTTTGGACAAGAAGTATGAGGTGCAAATTCTCTCTTGGGACAAAAATAATCACCTAGCGATATTTATCATTAAAAACCCGACAAAAAAGATGTATGGGTGATATTTATCATTAAAAACCCGACAAAAAAGATGTAGGCCCTATGCAACTCCCCTGATCCCTGTAGCATTGGTCTGTTTGCTCAAGAGGCTAGTCCTATTGGTGATGGATAACTTCAGAGATCTTTTGTGCACATTGAAGAACTCTTGGCAGTTGAAAATAAAAAAGAGTACGCTCTTAGGTAGTTGTCCAAGCCAAATGGTCACAGTGGGATCATCATTTACTTTTCTTAATGGCACGATCCAGATAAATTCTGTGTCAGGAAGATTGAGTCCTGCACTAAAAAAAAAAAATTATGGTTTAAGGCCTGCTTTTACACAATTTAGGTCACATCGCTGGGGGGCCACGGTGGCTCAGTGGTCATGGCTCTGGGCACTGAAACGAAGCGACGCGGGTTCGAGTCCGACTTGG
>JAUEKY010091500.1:0-10627 GCA_031833965.1 Scyllaea pelagica
CTCTCTCTCTCTCTCTCTCTCTCTCTCTCTCTCTCTCTCTCTCTCTCTCTCTCTCTCTCTCTCTCTCTTATTTCTATATGAATATCAAGTATGATTTGTCAATGAAGTGGCCTTACCTTCCAGTAAATACTGCAGCAACGGCAGCAAATGGCCAACATATCAGCGTAAACGCTTTTCTTGCCAAAGCGTCTGTAGGCAAATCATTTGGAATAAATAATTTCATTTTGTTTCAAGGGTAATTCTGATTACATGATAGAATGCAAATCTACCAAATAAGGCCTTTACAATTTCTATTCTATCTTATCAACACTCAGTATTCTCTCATTGATATTTTGTGCAACAAATTTCTGAGAAAGGCATTTAGTTAGAATAAATTTCTTTGTCAGTTATTGGATGTAAAATGTTTTCACATGCATATGCATACATTAGAAGGCTCAGAGTGATATGGAGAATAAAAAAAAAGGTCTAAAATGAGAATAATTTCGAATGAACCCACGAAGATAAGAGGATGAGTGCAATATGAATAAGATTTCAAGATGAAAAATAATCTTTTCAAATTTTCACATCTGATAAATACTTACTTGTAGCATCTTCTATAGATGTATTTCCAGTCAAGAGACAAATCGTCAATAGGACCACTGACAAAAGTGCTGATTTGGTTGTTATTGAAGTGAAACAAACACATGCTCTTCCACAAAATGGACTCTTCAGTCACCTACAAGAAAAGATTCAGGTTTCATTAATTTGATATTAGCACAAGTTAAAAAGGATCTATCTTTCAAAACAAAATAACTGCTTCCAAATATCTTAGAATCTTAAATATGGAGCAAAATGTTTCAAGCAGACCTCTAGCTTTCAAATTAATTTTTTCAAACACAATGCTAACGACATGAAATGGTCTAGTCTATTCAATTCTTTTAAACCACAGACAAAGCATCAGAAGTATCAACAGTCAGTTTAATCTATTAAACATGACTGCCAGTGCAATTTGTTTTATGAAATGTTTTTTCCTATTCCACTGACTTTGTGCCTGTAAGTCTTACCAAGCTAGAAATATATGAAAAGAATCTACATATTCATGTGGAATGAAATAGAATGGTTTGTGAAGGCTCCTAAAAGGTAAAAGGCAACACTGAATCCTAAAGGAGACCAAACTTAATTGTGTAAAGTTCTTCATTAATTGCACACTATTGAAACTGATGGCTCTTAAAAGTCAATTTGCCAAAGAAGACTAATTCAAAATATCCATTGTCGTATTAGGTTGTTTAATGAGACATAAGGACAAACTCTTTCATATTCAAGACTATGAATGTTTGGAACAAACTTAAATTTGAAATAAAATATAATCAATCAATCAGGTCACACATTCAATGCACAAAGACAAAGAAGTTTCCCATTTAATGTATCAAAGTGATAAATGTCTTTTGAACATCTATCATTAATTGACGGTGGCAATAAATGAAGCCACACTAACCGAGCATTTCTACACCAAATATAACAATGAAAATTGACATACAGGTGTATTTTTTCTTGAAGATTGGAGTAGGAACATTATTTTCAGGAAAAAAAGGCTGATTTTTTTAATTACAAGCTAAAATGCATAAATGTATTTCTAAAGAAAAGAAATGGCTAATACGAACCACTTCCTTTCCTAAGCAAGGTGTTCAGTAGATGTTTTTTTCAAGACTCCGTCTTATTTTGTGCGCAAACATGAAAAAAAAACCCCAAAATACTGTGCTTTCTCATCCCCGAGTTTGCGGGATTATCAGCTAGTGTGATTAATCCAGATATAAATGGTTGTGACATTTATCATATGTTGGTTGTGCACCATGTATTTGATCATGTGGCTTATATATCCTGATGATCCATCGGCATGAGATACCTACTGAGGGTTTTACGGTGCTATTAGGCCATTTCAGGAGAGAATTATTTCTATTCAATTAGTCATCCACAGCACACAAAGGCCACTACTCTCTCTTGATTGTTATGTTATGTTGTTGTAAAAATTGTAATAACCCCGGGTAATAGTCCACAGGCAGTGACATTGTAAAACTTTGATCCTATTACCAAATTTGAATGACCAATTCAATTTTCACTTGACAATTTGTTCTTCAGTGTTAATCATTTAATGATATCAGTGGCAAGTAGACACAAATTTGCCGTTCCATTTTTGAAAAAATAATCTTTTAATGATATCAGTGGCAAGTAGACACAAATTTGCCGTTCCATTTTTAAAAAAAAAAAACATGGTTGGTAGCTTGACATGGTACCATCATAAGAAAAAACATGGATTAAAATTTTTTTTACAAAGCAATTGAACTCTACCTCTGATAAAACTATTGTCAAACTTAGCAGAGAGAAAATCATTAACAATCTATCAAGGATAAAAATAAACAAAAAATTTACAAAAAAAAATGACCAAAAAACCGTTCATTGCACTTTAACCTCTAATAAATATTCTCAATGACTGGCTATTCTGCCTCACCTCATTTAGAAAGATGCCTGCTTGGGCCGCTCTCATCAAATCTTTGTGATCTGGAATCTGGTTGAAAATTGTCCGCAAGCACTCAGTGGGCAGCTCTGAAAGCATAACCTTTCCATCGACATTCCGCTGAAGTACAGAAGTTATAAAATGATAACAATAAATTCATAATGACAGTTATTTTTGTTCAAGCGCTTGTATGTAATAATGGCTTGTCTTTTGCATCAAAAATGCATAAGAAAGACACTCTATTGCTAGGAATTTTTAAAATGAAAAGCAGAAAAAAAATCTTCATTGTGAAAGAATGTCATTCATGTAAACCATCACCACTAAAAATATTGTAGAAAAAATGCAAGCCAATCAAACTTAAGGTAAAAGAAGGTATAGTTTTTGTTTTAAGACATATTTAGCCACTTATCTTTGTTTTTATGTCATTCTCTCTTTAAAGATATTCACAAGAAAGATTACCAAAATGACAACAAGAAAAAATTCACTTTGAATTGTACTAAAGGGACTTGGCATGAAAACATCAAAGCTTAGAATGATAATTGTAAATGAAAACACCCCGTGAAATCATCATAGTACCCATGGATACATTTTAATTAAAAACCTATCCTCCACAATTATTAGATGCTTTAGAATTAAAAAAAAACAAATCAAACCAATAAACAAACGCAATGGCTCAATTTCCTTCACCAAAGGTGCAGTGAGAAATTGCCCAAATTCATATAAAGCCTTTGATTTCAATAAATAGCAGACATGAAACAACAAACAATGGGATGTGACATACAAGTGGAGCAGGCAGCGAAAATAGTAAAAAACAATCAGAAATAGTGGTATGGTGTTGTGCAGATAATAAACAAAGCCATTTAGAGAGGAAAAAATAAAAGAGAGAAAATGTGTATTGGGGGGAAGGGGTGTTCAAAGTTCAAACCAAGGCCTGCCCGTGACACAATCCCTTTGCAACCAGCAGGAGAAATCATACTATCCACTAAGCCGTCTGCTACCCTAACCTTATTTTCAGTACTACATCACACCAATATTTCTGAGTTTTTCAAATGGAATGTGGTTAGCAGAATGAAACAATAAATGACAAACCAATCTATGTGCACTTACTTCTTTTACTCTGTACGTGTCTAGCTCTGCGCTCAGTCTGTCTATCATCTCTTGGTGTTTGTTCCACAGGGACGGACTGCCAATATGAAACTGCCATCCTTCACCCAAAGCTTTTCTAGCACAGTGTATTAGTTCTTTCACCCATCCAAGGTTCAGCTCTGATCTGAGGGCTGTATGTCAAAATAATTCAAATTGTTTTAGTTGTGTTAAGTTTAGTTCATAGTCTTTAGGCTGGCAGACCAAATCTGAAGAACAGTTCCTTTCGAATTGGATGACATTGATGAAAAAAAAAAATTATGATAAAAGAAAAAAACAACATTTAGAAATATTCATAAAATCATGAACTTCCTAAATAAAGCGGATCTTAAATTCTAAATATGAAATATGGCGAATTAGTTTGTACATTACTTAAGAAAACAAACAAAAAATTGCAATGAGTTTGGGAGAAAAAAACAATTAAAACAAAGACGTATCACTGATGGTGTAGTCTTATCCATGGCAAGTATTCAAAGACGTAGGTGAATATAGCCTATTTTTGTTTGTTTTTCATTTTACAACAGATAGCGCACTGGGTAATTTAAATGCTGGTCTTAAGAAAACCCATTCTAAAGATAAATTTCTAAATTTCATTTTTAAGAAGACAGAGAAAATGGAAAAGGGTGTCTATTTTTTCTTTGTGCCCCAGAAAATACATAAAGAATCAAAGCTGGTAAATCTTTTTTTCTAAAAAGGTCTTTGATATTACTGCCAGTACAACATTAAGTTGAAAAAAGCAGAAGATTATGAGCATTGAAACATTCATGAAAACCTCAGCTTTCTTTTTATCACTCTACAAGAATATTATTTCAATAGTTTGAACATTGTATATCATTTCATAAGGCAATTTCAGCAGTTTTTGATATGCATCTATCCCTCTACAAACATACATCGATTTGAGCATAGCGAAGTTTGAATTGTATCTTGACCAAGTACAACCAAGAAAAGCTCTCATGGCTGAAGCTTGCCTACAATATTGCTTTTGATCTTTTAATGTATATGCAAAGAATGAATTTCACACATATTCCTAAATGTCTAGTCTACATTATCAACAGTGTAGTCACAACTTTAACAATGAGATTTAGAACTTAATAAAATGACATAAGAGACGCTGGAAGGTATTGCTCCAAAGGCACAGAGAATATATCTATAAAAAAAAAAGAGAACAGGAACAGATATTGCAAGTTCCTTGCAACATAAAACATATTAGTTTGCCAAGTTAACACACTATAGATGGCTACATTTCAGAAAAGTCATACCTTCTTTAAACATTGATTCAATGATGTTGAAAATCAGTTTCTGAGAGGTGCCACTCAGAGTTGGCAGGTTCTTTTTGAGGATCAGAAAAAGCAACTGAAATAGAAAAATTATTCAAATATTTAATCCAGTCTCAAGAATGAAAATACCAAGTATGAAACACAATCAATCCCTCATTTCCTTCACTCCTCTTTCATTAAAAAAAGAAAAGATTTACATAACAACTAGATTTATAAGACAAATTACTACATTTATAACTTTTGAGAACAGCACATCAAATCAATCCAACACTCGTTTTGCTTTACGCTTCAAGGTATTGATTTGATGATAAGGAACTTGTAGGCCTATCTCTATCAATAATGTGATCAAGACTGATTTTGATTGTATATGGAATTTTGAAAATGCAGATTTGAATAATGTGCAATAAAATGGTTGGCAAGATGTTTTTAATTACTCTCACTCCTTGTGCAAGTGTTTTATCAAATACCCTGTCTTGCCATTCAGCAACAACATAATTAAACAGGTATTCAATGGATTTAAGACTAATAAACCTTTCATGGTAAAATATATGATAGGATAGATATCATCAGATATAGGCCTACCCATATTTTTTGGTGTAAACGAAAACAACATTGTTCATCTTGGAATATTTTCATGGAGAAAAGCCTCCAGCTGTTTACCTCAAATGTGTAGTTGGCACGTGTTATGTCCTTGGCTGTTCCTGCCATGTCAAGGCGAACGAGTGCCTCACTCAAAGATGTAGTTTCCAGTTTCTGAAACAATCAGAACAGAAAATGTTCAAGAATCTGGCCTTATACAAAAAGAGCAAAAAGCCCTCATGAATCTTCATTTCTTCTCATCACACAGCAATACAAGTCAAATTTTATCTAAAACAATTCACACTGATTTGTACAATCAAACTTTAAATCATAGTAACACTTATGAAGTGATTTATCCCAATCAAATGAAAGTTTGAAGGAGAAAATGAGGTTTTATAATATTTATTCCAAAGTAAAAATTAACAGAGATAATGAGATATACGTTATTTCCATTTTAGCTTTGGTTCTCACCTCCTTGCTCCCTCCACTATTAAAGAAGATATATGGCTGGCTTCGAGGGGTCTGATAATGGATGTCTTCCTTCTCAATATTCAGGCGGTTAACCCTGAAATTAAACAAATTCAAACATTTTAAAAGCCTGTTGGATGTTCAAAGAGAAAATGAATTCAACTTACCAACCAAATAACCAACTCAGGCAAGGCAACTTAGCTTTAAGTTGATGTAACACTGATTTCATCCAAGTGTCCTACTCTGACTCTATTGTTTCCTAGAGGGAAAAGCTGAAGTATCCATTTTCTTATTTCAACTCATCTGAACTTTCAATCTCTCCAAGGAGAACATTTAAGTCACATTCATTCAAGATGATTGAGGTAAATATAGCAAGCTGTTCTTCAATTGAAAATAATGATGCTATCAAGAATTTTTTTCAATAACAAAATTATACTCTCCATTCTCATTTTCTAACAAATATCCCAATCCAATTTAGGAAATTTTCCATTAGATTTTAGTCATAGATTGGCAAGCATGGAAAGCATTTAAAATCTTGCTCTTTTTTTTTCCCCTCCACCTAAAGCTAGATTTGGGATTGCAGGTTTCTTGCTATTGATATTACATTAATATTTTAATTTCTGTGGATGCCATGACTTCTTTGAATGACTTGAGTCAACGTTTGCATAATAATACATGTATTGATCTATTAGATGATTGTGTTGAACAGTTCTCTAAGCTATTGCAAGGAGCAGGGGAGGGACATTTAAAAATCACTCCTTGGGTAGTCCTTGTCCTTGAGCATTGTCCTTACACCTGGTGTATTGCCAGGATTTCAGCAATATTCAAGGGTAGGGGTGTCAACAATTATTGGGGTATCACAATTGTAAGCTGCTTGGGGAAACTGTTCACTAGAATAATGAACAAAAAGTTGTACCTATTCAGTGACAACGTGGGTAAACTTGGCAAAACACAATTTGGCTTCAGGAAAAGGAGGGGAACAACAGATTGTATCTTTATATCACACAGGTTTATCCAAATACTGCTGTCAAATGGGAAAAAAACTGTACTGTGTCTTTGTCAATTTTGAAAAATGATACAATTTCATTGTGACAGCAGCTCTTTTCTACAAGCTTAAATGAATTGGAGTAGCTTAAAATGCATAATTTTTTTTTCAAAGTATGTATACTAAAATGAAATTATCAATACAGGGGGACGATAGATGTTTTAATTCAGATCAAGGAACTTATCAAGGAGAGTTAACAAGCCCATAATTTTTCTTACTATTTGTTAATGATATGGAAGAAGAATTGTCTAATTCTATGTTGGGAAGTTAGGTGGCTCACATCACTATACGGTGATACAATGACTTGGTAATTGTCTCTGAAAGAAAAGAAGGATTTCAATCAGGTCTGAATAGACTATTTGAATATTGCACAAAATGGGGCTTAAAAGTATATATGCAAATAAAACTGATTTTTTTTTTATAAGGGGGAGAGGGGTTAGTATGAATGGTAAACTATGGTACAGGGAAGAGGAGTTAGGGTGTGTCCCGATGTTTAGATGCTTAGGTTGCAGTTTCTCCTATACATGCTCCTTTTCTTAAGGATCTGAAGTTCTGCTGAAATCAGCAAGAAGAGCCTTCTCTGTGAAGCAGTTTTGTTTTCAAAATGATATCCTGCCTTGCACACAGCTGGCCTTGTTTGATGTTACTATATTACTCATCTTGAACTATGGCTCTGAGGTATGGGGGTTGCATAAATGTGACCTAATCGAATGATTTTATTTCCAGTACTTGAAATTGGTCTTGTGTGTAAAATCAATCACGCCAAGTTGTTTTGTATATGGTGAACTTGGCATTAGACCTCTGTATGTAGAAAAGTAGTTCAGGGTTATTAAGTATTGGATAAGAATTATCGGTCGGGGAGAAATATTCCTTGTTTGGTTCAGAATGTTAATTATGAGTTATTAGGGTTAAGTGTGTTCCAGCCAAATGCTATTACATGAGTGTCACTTGTCAGGGACCTTTTGTTTAATTGCGGTAATGGGTGATGTTTGGATGCATCTGTGTGTGATTGATAATAAATATTCATGACTAAATTCAAACAGAGGTTGCATGATATGAATCTCCAGAACTGGCGACACTTCATCCCTTGGCTATACAAATATCAAAGGCATGAGCTAGGGCTAGAGCACAAACCAGACCTCCATATGAAAATGAAATATATCAGAGTTGCCATCAGTAGAATTAGACTTAGTTCTCATTTGTTCTTGAGTGGAAGAGGGCAATAGGAAAGGGGGATCAATAAATATAGTGAAAGAAAGTGTTGTGTGTGTGACGTCGTAGAGGATGAGTTCCATTGTCTCTTTGAATGTCCTAGGTTTCAGGTCCAGCGAAAGGGTTGCGTAAGTGAGAAGATGAAGTCTAAACCTAGTGTGTATGCTTTCCTTAAAGTGTTTGATGATAGGGTGCCAGAAATTAGGAGAAGAGGAACTTTATGCCATGGAGTACTTATAGCCTATAGAGAATAATTACTGTGACAATGCTTTTGACTTTTCTGCCAAAATGTGCTTGTGTGTTGATATGTGGGCGTGTCGGGCAGAAAAAAAAGGGGGGGTTTGGAGGGAGAGAGAGAAAGAAAGACAGAGAGACTGAGAGAGAGAGAGAGAGAGAGAGAGAGAGAGAGAGAGAGAGAGGGGGGGGGGGTATGGGCGTGAGCGTGCATGTGGGACAAATAACAGGGGTGAGTTTTGTAGTTGCAGGGTTATGTGTTTGCCGTATTTTCATTAACGCCATCACCACTATCTTCTTGCTACCTATGTCTTATTGGGCAATTTAATTTGTTCTTTATCTATTTGTTTCAATGCTCATATTACCTTCATATTTATATCTTAACTTTAATAGTACCTTGTTCCTGAGTTAATGTTGTAGGTTGCTTGTTTCTTTTGCCTTTAGAGTTATGATCTGTATTTGTTCTGAAATTGGCCTAATAAAGTTGAACTTGCTATTTGATTAAAAGATTATGTTTATATATTTATCTCAGCAAACATTTATTTCTCCTAATTATAAAAAGTGACAATGAGCCATTTCACACACAACTTGAAATAATAAGAAAGCAGCTGCATAAATCATTATGTTGTACAGTTCATGGTCCATATCAGGCTTAGAATCTGCCAGAGGTCCTTTGTTTCACACAAGCTTTGTTAGAATTGTCATCATTTTAATTTCAAATTGCATTTTGATGTAAATAAAGCTTAAAACTTGAATAAGAATTATCAACAGATAGGTATAGGATCCTATTTGTTCACACAAAAAAGCAGAATTTACTGCCAAATGTAAAGAATATATATCTTTAAAGTAAACAAAAGGGGTCGGCTAATTGATTGAAATTTCCACTGAAGAGGAATTTTTCCATCTATCTACAACTGAGTGGTCCCATCTGAGGAAAACATTTGACACAAGGCAGACCAAAAAAAGGAAAAATAATCCCTTTCTACCTCATTTTCATATAATTGATGGTCCCTTCCATCCCATCTCATAAAGGTTCTGCTTAGTAAGCTCCACTTCCACCCTTTAGAGGTATGACTGGGGAACAAGACCTTAAGTTAAATAGCATGAGAAAAACAGTTATCCAATGACGCAATTCATTTCAATATCGTCAACAAATAAACATGCCGTGGCTTACCAAGAAGAGAAAAACTAGAATAGATATCATAGGTATCATATTCCCGATATCAATGTTGATTGAAATATTCCTTGACTGATTGAGTGCCAAACGTATGTTGAAACGCTTTGAGGGGAAAGATAGAAACATGTTTATACCTAATGAGCCAGTGAGCTCCAACATGAAAAATCAATACTATACGAGATCTAGTCTAGCATTAATTTTGGATCTTACCTGGCGACAACGTTTTCATTCAAGTTCTCGAAGATTTTTACTCTCCACAATTTCAATTTTTCCCAACCTCCTGAAGTCTTGACCCATTGTTCACCAGGAGATCGCCAGTCTTGACCTATGAAAGGCATTTTGAGTTTCACGTAAGTAGTTCACAGAACCCAGCAAGCTGGACCTTCGCAGAAATTGCGTTCCATTTGTTTATAAACATATGCAAATACTGACCTTTATTTCAGAGCAGAATATGTTTCTTGCAGCTGATTGGATAAAATTATAGAAACACGCTTGTCTCATTGGTTGAGGACATGATCAGCTGGGAGTCAAAACAAAGAAATTTTGAGGTTTACGAATTTCGGAATTATTTTTATCGCTGACTGATACCTTGGTGGGTGCAAGAAGAAAAAGTAAAAAGAAAGAATAAATCAAAACTATATCGTGAAAGAATGCAAAGAGATTAAAACAATCTTGAAAGACATATCTAGCAAATTTTCGACAAGAAATCTAGTTTTTCATAACAATCTCTCTCACTTCTCCCACAAGATGCGGTCTTAAGAATTGAATGCGTGCCATGTGCGTAAAACATTTTTTCTGCACTTGCCAGGTGTAGGTTTGCATTGTGATATCATATAGATACTTACCTGTCGGCTCACTTATTTTTCTTGAAGGGTGTTTTCAAGGAACAGCAGTTGTTTACTGTTTACTTGGTGAATCCAATTACTACTTACCCCCCCCCCCCCTTTTTTTCCCCTCCATATTCCCCCAACCTCTCTCCTCCCCCCCCCCTCTCTATCTCT
>JAUEKY010091611.1:0-10626 GCA_031833965.1 Scyllaea pelagica
GAGCCTAGTCCTATCGGAGACGGACGATAAACTCGGAGGTCCCGTGTGCACGTTGCGCACGTTAAAGAACCCTTGGCTGTTGGAAATTGAAAAGAGTAGGCTGCAAGGCCGCTGAACGGGCAAAATTGAAATACTACCACTATCACCAAAAGGTCACAGTGGGCTGATCGCCTGCTTGGCTTGATGGCATGATCCAGAGAAATTCCGTTTCAATAAGAGTCGGTCCTACACTGTAATGGTAAAAGGGTACTGGATAATGAAATGATGATACTCCCACACCAGCAAGGCAAGCTAACCAATTCAGTATGTTTCCAAAGAGCAGGGTACCCAGCAAATTAAAAAAGTAAAAAAAACACAGACCTTTTCCTAACAGGTTAGAGCAAATTCCAGATCAAAATATTCAAAATTTCATCAGGACCGGTGCAATTACTTTTCAATGATTGATATATGTTTAAAATAAGACTTGTACAAATGGAATTTCACTTCCTTTCCATTGAATCTTGCATTAAATTTCTTTTTTTTTTTTCTTTTTTCTTTATCTGTAGTCAGAAGAAGTCCAATAAAAGAATTAATTATCTGACCAATATCTGTAATCCTTAATCTATAATCAATAATCTAAAAAATACCTTGATGCTTAGTCCAACCAAAAAAAAAACAACAAAAAACAAAACAAACAAACAACAACAACAACAACAACAAAACAGATAAACTCCAAACCTTTTCCAGGTTGTGAATTTCCAAAATAGAATTCCCCACCTTCTACCAGTTTTTCCGCCTGATAGGAAACCTTGAAAAAAGTACAGAACCACCAGAGTGGGTTACCTTCTCCTGCTGCGTGTCTTCCAGGATCTTGGTCACCCTGTTGAGGTCGGCAGTCAGTTGGTTCTTCTCCTCCAGGGCGGACATTCTCTCCTTCAGGTGCAGCTGCAATCGCTCGTTGGACTCTGTCAGCAGCCGGTCTACCGTAGACGACAGGCGGACATTGTGCTCCTCGTTCATCTTCTCCCGCTGCCGTGACTGAAAGGAGAAAAAAACGTTTAAATGTTATGATTTAACTCCTGCTTCTACAGTTTACACATTGCCGCCGGAGCACTCTGGACATGTTAACATGCTGCCACACAGAGATTAAGGGAGGACTCACATGAATATCCCACCAAATCTATTGTAAAGTGGTAAGACACAGCTCTCCTTGTTGGGCAGTCTACCGTTTTATGGTCTAGTTTGTATTTCCACTTTTTTCTCTGTAATTTTTTATACAAAAACATGATATGATATCTCAATATACAAAATAAGGACAGTTCCAACAAAACAGGGATGGTTGGCAACCCTGGTTTAAGGATATGGACAATATTTTCATCACAATTCAGCACCCACAGTGAAATGGAGTCAAATTCAGCTCCCCCTTTGAATTAGCTAAAATGTAAAATCAAATTACGTAGTTCGCATAACTGCTAACTCAGAATTTCCAAAAGAAGGAAGAAATTTCAGAAACCCAAGCACAGCTAGAGGAATATCACGAATGAAACAGCATCAACCACCCAAACCTTTTGTTAGTGGTATGTTCACTGTTCAATAATGTAGAAGATTGTACTTTGCATGTATCCATGATTTAAACTATTGCCAGTACAGAAAATCAAGCTACCTGACCACCACTGAAATAGAAGTGTAAAAACAATACAGTTGGGACATTTGGCACCTCAGACAAAACACTGTAAAACACCACAGACACACACACACACACACACCCACGTTCAACAGACACACACATTCAACAGGCACAGACAAGCACACAGAAACATTCAACAGACAGACAAACATACAAACACATTCATACAAAGAGTCACAGAAAAAAACCAACACACAACACAAACCAAAAAAAAATACAACACCACAGATAAACAAACACAAACGTACACACACCACAGACAAGCGCAGTCACAAGCACAGACAAGCGCAGTCACAAGCACACACAAAACAAAGTGTTAACACAATCACACATATCACAGAAAAAAAAACACATTCACACACATCACACACTACAAACACACATACCTGAGGCCATCCTCCAGCCACTGTACTTACCCTCATCAGTTCGGCATCCTTGTCATGCAGCGTCTGCTCCAAGGCGTTGATCCGCTCCTCCGTGGAGCCGTGGCGCTCTTCAGCCTGTGGAGATGAATAAGAAGTGGATCCCTGGGTTATTGGGACCAGCAGAAGAAGCTAGGGTGCCTGCCTACGGTCCTTGCCATCACACGGGGTGCCGGGTGGCCAGCCTGCTCATGGCTCTATATATGTGTGTGTCTGTGTGTGTCTGTGGCGTATGTTCCATGCGTGTAAAATTAGATAACGCATCCCACACGCCACACAACACACGCCATGGCAGGCTGGGTACTACAGCTACATGCTATGGCTAATGCAATACAACATATATGTAGATGTATTGAAAAAGGACAAAAAAAGAGTCCAAAGGTGGTATCAGATTATACAACTGTGTATTAGAGATTCTGTTTCTTATAAGTCTAAAAAGACACACTTAAAACACACATACACACCTCCCTCATTCTTCCACCCTTTCTCTTTCTCCCTCAGTTCCATCTTAACTCACACACACTCTCCTCTCAATTCTCTTTTTCCCATCCTCTCTCTCTCCCTCACATCCTCTCCAATCTCTCACCCTCCTTCTCTCTCTCTGTCTTTCTGTATCTCACACACACTCCCCCCCCCTCTTTCTCAAGTTTAATGCATTGACCTACAACCTTGTCCCTCTAATTTTTCATTCTTTGAATAAAGAAAATCAGTGCCCAAACAAAAGCATTCTGGACATCTCAGACTATCATTACCATCAATACCACATCAATCTAATACCAATACTGTCACAGCTTCAATACTGACAGTATAATTAACAAGGTGAAACTGCATAGTGATAACAGCGTGGTTATTACTATCTCTTTTGTGTACCTCAGATGCCAGCAAACAAACACACACACACACACACACACACACACACACACACACACACACACACACATAACAGTTAAACACACAACACTCCCTCCATCAGAGAAAGATTCCAAGAAAAGAGGTATTTATATCATTAGATGCTGTAGTGATAACCAGCAATACTAGATCTACACGAGTCATGGCTTCATCACAC
Organism: Scyllaea pelagica; assembly: GCA_031833965.1. Classification (NCBI taxonomy): domain Eukaryota; kingdom Metazoa; phylum Mollusca; class Gastropoda; order Nudibranchia; family Scyllaeidae; genus Scyllaea; species Scyllaea pelagica. Next base: position 3,155 of record JAUEKY010091611.1, read on the forward strand.
TTGTCTTAGACAGCACACCAATACTTGGTGCGTTCATTCTCTTTCACTCTCACAGAGTCTACAACTACACAACACACATGTTACACAATCTGATTACCTGATTAAAAATATCATAATAATAAAGAAGAAAGACAGAGAAAATATGATGACTGAATTAATGAGAAAGGACTACTGCAGGCAAGAGTAATAAATTGAAAGAGCATATCAGCTGATAATAGGTCTAAAAAAAAACGGTTCAAGAAAAGGTATTCCTATTAGTGAAAAGCCCTTAAGCTCTATACCAAAATTGAAAAAGCATATAAGATGATAATAGATTGAAAAAAAAAATGGTCTTAGAAGATGTATTCAAATCGGTAAAAGAACCCTCAAGTTCTATATATATATAATACTAAATGCTCGCCGCATTCTAATATCTCTCTTGATAAATATAAAAAGCTGAATAAAACATTTCTGCTTTCAATATATTTTTTATGACGAAAGAATTTTGATCATGTACATCAGCGGGGCAGAGAACAGTTTAAAAGCCGCTTCACTTTTCACTTTTCTGCCTACTTGGAACGTCCTGATTTAGTAAATGTATAGAAAGCATTGTACCGATCTCAAAGATTTGTAAAGGAAGGGCCTAGAGCTTGTGCAGCATGAGATGTTGATCTTGTGCCATATTATCATCAGCATTATTACCATTACCGTCATTAGCATTAGCATAATCAAATCACGACTAGCCTGGGACCTTCTGTCGGTATGAGACCTTAATCATTCCACGTTTCCTATGGCAACTATTGATTAGGCAACCACTAAATGGCAACCACTCAATAGAAGCTCCTTTTTACTTTCTTTTCTTCTTCTTTCTAAAGAAGCACTTTTTTTTCCATTAGATTATTTGATTTCTTATGATGCATTACATGGTTGCTTGTCAGAGAAACATTTCATGAAATTGTCAACATTACAGCTATTATCATTATCGTCGTTATTTTTATCATGGCTATGTCATTATGGTTATCATTGTCATTAATGTCTTTACAATCATTATTCATATCAAAAACTAAAAAGAAGAGTTCTCTGCTTTAGTAGTCTCATTTATGACTTTCAGGTCTCCTTTGCATACGAATACCAACCATCAAAACCTGCAAAGTGACCATAACCAAAAAAAACCAACAAAGGAGGTACGAAATTAAAACACAAACTAAACTGTAACTAAATCACTAAGAGATAGAAACATGCCGTCAGGATGACTGAATTCTTTGGTCAGCATGAAATAAACCATGCAAGAGAGGAAAAATTGAAAAAAAAAAAAAAAACCCTTTAAGATGAAGTTGGAAAATTCTTCATAGCAATTTAATCTAGAGCTGATGGAAACAGTAATGGTGAGAGTGAATTCTAAATCTAGACGATGCTCTGATATTATTGTATCCATTTGTAACAGACTAATCATTTCTGGCAAGCCAAAATGCTGACTTAAAGTTGAGCTATCACTATGTCTGGAAGTCTTAAGAAATTAACTTATTCTCAATAAGCCTTGAGCAACACAGTTGTATTCCTTTGGGGAAGTGAAGGCAATTTCGCATGCCTGAGAAATTTAAAAAAAAAAAAAAAGAAAAGTTCAGTAATGTCATCACACCATATGAAAGGGGGCTAGTTAAATTCTTTACTCCGTCACCAAAATTAAAAAAGCTTCTTGAGATGTTAAAAAAAGCTAGATAATATGGCAGGCGATATCCAAAAATCTAAAAATGGAAAGACTGGAGATGGAGTAAACAGTACTACAGAAATAATAAAAGATAAAAATAAAAGAAAATGAGCTAAGAAAAATGAGATGCTGGATATAAAACTAGAATGAAATTCAAATTACCTTCAACTGTCTGGGCTCAAAAATTATAGTTTAACAGGCAAAATTTGACAATGGAAGAACTGTGTGTTTCTAAAAAGGATCAATTTCATGCTTAGAAAATAAAATAGAAAAGAAAGAAAAGTAACAGACTCAACAGGGAACTGTAGCCAAGGACAAACTTTTGAGCCCAAACTTTACACAGAGTTCAACTTCTGGTATCATAAGAGAAATGCAAGATTTGGAAAAAAAAATTTTCATCGATGAATGATAAAAAATATGCTTGAATATGAGTTTTCAGATTTTTCTTAATAGATGAATAAAAAAAAATACGCTTGAATTGAATTTTTCTTTTTTATCTATTTTGCAATAGGTAGCTTGATTATTCTATTTCAGGTCGGACAGACCAAATGTTGAACTCTGTTAGTGCGGAGACGAAACACCTGAGGTCCAAAAATGCATTGGTGATGATCTCATTCCTATCCACAAATGCTGAGTGACAAGTGACTACTGTTGACACATCCACCCTAAGGTACGAGGCAAGCATGACTTAAAACCCCCATTATTCCATTCATTCCTTGTTAAAGTCATGAAGACTCAAACAACCCACTTATTCTTTAATTGTGTCCCAATTTGGATTGTTAAATGCTCATAAAAATGCGTGAGTATGTGAACATGCCGGTGAAAGTGTGTGAGTGTTGAACTTATCTTAGAACTCACTTAAATCATTACTTATTGTTATGTTGTCAAAAAAAAAGAAAAAAAAGTCTCAGCACTCCCTCTCCACGCTTACCCCTACCCCCAAATCAATTGTACCGTCATGTCAAGTTGTTAACCTATTCTCCTCCATCTAAATCCCCCCCTTCCCCGTGGATCAAAACAAAACCAAAACCAATGCATGTTGGATCCCCTGCGAGGAGTGTTCCAGCCCAGGCCCGGCCAAGCATGGCGAGGGGCCGGTGGCCGTGCCCAGCCCAGCGTGTGGGTCCCTTCACCTGGCTGAGGGCCTCCATCCGTTGCTGCAGCTCGGCCTCCATGGTGGGCATGGCCTCCGCCTTCTTCAGCTCCTGGGACAGCTTGTGCTCCAGGTGCTCCACCTTCTCCTGCAGGCTGCGGTTGCGATCCTCCGTCTGAAACACACAATGGAGGGGGGTGGGATGGGAGGACTTGACAAAAAAGAGTAAGACAGATGGACAGACATACATAAACTTAGCACAGTGGCTCCACATTACAGCCACAGCTGCTTGTGATTTGTGATGTGCAGACTCGGAGATAGATGGCTGTAACATAAAGGGCAGATTGGCATTACAATTAGAGCTTAATTATTAACTTAGCAGCCAATTTTCTAGAAAGCAAAATGGGAACGTTTTAAAGTATGTTACCGCCATGACCCAAAACTAAAACCCCATGTAAATCTCAAGTTTTAAATGGGATGCTCAGACTTCTGTCTACTTTATTCTTTTCTTCTCCTCCCCCCTACCCACACATAACTATGTATGACAGTTAGACCCTATGTATTAACAAGCTCAGACATACAAACACCGCTGTAAAACAAAGGTTTCACATTTAAGTTTATTGATTAACAAATTCTAGATTCATTGGACTTTTTAATCAGTAGGACCCATGAATCAAATACACTTCTTCAATAGGACGAGAATATAGCATGTGAGAAGGTTTCCATAAGGAATGATATAATAATAATAATAATAATAATAACAGACCGTCCATTTAACATGATGTGTGTCACTGGTTCTCAATATGAAAAACCCCTTCTAACAAGAGCATGATAGCCCTCAATCTTTAGTGGATACAACCGTAGAAAACCATGTCAGCAAACACTGCTCTGACTTGACAGAAAGTCAACAAGCCCCTTGCAACATTTCAGGCCGTTGATTATTTAATAAAGTGCCATGAAATATGAAATCAATACAGCTCTCTCTCTCTCTCAGTGACACACGAATCCAATAGCCATAGTTGATTGATGTGTACCCAGTCACACAAGAGAAGAATTGAAATCAATATGTCTCTGCCCCACTGCATGTTCTCACAGGGACCATTACATGAAAAGCCAAAGTGATTCTAGCCATGTCTCTAATGCAGTCCTTTCATCAGTTCATCAAGACATGCATTCCAAGCGGGTTGGAGAGTTAATTTGGTAAATAAACCTTCATTTTTATTTTCATTCTAATTGATTCTTTCAGTACAGCAGGGCTGAGAATCCCCTTAAGACATTTTTAGACAAAAATCTATACTCCTAAAGGCAACTAAGGGGAATAAAAACACTTGCACTAATAACAGACATAATCTTATAAATGAAAAAATATTCTTAATATCAGAGCAGTAAACATGTGCCTGTGGAAACTGACATCCCCCTCAACCTTTGTGACCAAAGAAAAAAGTGTCAATGAGTTTTTATTATTTTTGTTCCTTTGATCCGTTTCCTGCAGATGAAGGATTATGGTTTCCAAGGAATCAAAACAAGGGTTTAGATGGATATCTGTGTTACCGAGGGAGAGTGATTAGTCCAAGCCCTGCACACAGGAAGCTTTGCACAAGACTGTACAGCAGAACACAGTGAAAGGTGAAGTGAGAAAGAGAGGGCCCACAGAGAGATATGTGATGGGAGGTAATTGACAGGGTTTTCTCCTATTTTCTCTTTTCTAAGAGCGCTGTGTCTGTTTTCGGCATGCACTGCATTATACAACCATCTTCCCCCAATTTTTTTTTACTATTGTTAGTGCCTGCTCCATTTCTATATCTACTCAAGATGGCCAGAAACCAGAATTTCCCATCAGGGTTGAAACAGGGAGGGGGGGAAAGAGGGGAGGCATCTATGGGTGTAAAGGGAGGCAGGAAAGAGACTCACACTACGTAGGCTGCTCTCCTTGGACTGGCACTCAGCCTCCAGCTTGTCGTTGAGGTCCATGACGGACGTCGACTCCCGTTGGGCGTTGAGGTAGCGTTTCTCTAAGGTGGCGATGCGTTCCTCTTGGTCCTCCTTCTGGGCCTGGGACTGAGGACAAGGAGTAAGGCAAATAAACCATGCGGATCCTTACTTTTTGGGTCAGGAGTCAAAATGAAGTGGACAAAAAATTCTAACAGGTTAGGCTTCCAACAGAAAAGTCCTTCAATAGGAAAATTAATGTAAAAAAAAACAAGAAGCAACCATTCATGTTTGGAAAAAACTAGCAAGGGTATAAAATTGAGTTAAAATTTCTGGCAATAAAAAAAAAATCCAGCAGACTTCGACCCCTACTTTGGTTACACATTGATAATTTCATAAAAGCACTGCTTAAGTTTTAAATTTTCAAACAAGGTTGGGAAAGGGAGGGGGGTCATGGTCATGCACAATGACAATGTACAATGCTGTTAAAGGCTTAACACTCTTTTACACATGAGCAGATCAAGAAAAATTATAGTTAAGAGCCTTTTTCAATCCAGGCATCAACTTAACATCACTGCTGACATGGGTTTGAGCTGGCAGTCTCTCATGCAGTTAATCAGCCTTTTCAAAATGAAAAGCAGTAACTGCAGACCGGTTGCGGCTCCCAGTTTTTCCGTTATGGAGGCGAGCATGGTTTTTAAAAATTCCCAAAGACATAAATTAATGCCTGTAGTGGCTAAGCAGCATATCTTTGTAGATAAGGCTGCAAGTCCATCTCAGGCTACATTAAGTTTTGTTTGACCTCCTTAGAAATACAGCTCAATGTGTATTTTCTTTGAGTCAATTCAAGAGTGGGCACAGCGGGGTAGCCCCCTGCATGTCTTAATCTCTTGGCTCAAGAGTTTTTCCTGACTTTTGATTGATATCAGACTGTGTTAATAATTTTTGAACATTCTGGCTTTAAACATTATGTTGAGTCCCTACACTGCTATTGAGCGGTACATAGGGGATCTGATAACAAAACTAAAAAACAAGACATAAATGACTGACATTACACTATTATTGATGCACATTAAAAGGAGCATTCGGATAAAGATAAATCCCACACCAACCGAGATAGAGATATTTCCAGTAGATTATATAATGTCTGTTTCTGCCTTTTATTTTGAAACGCCCCCCCCCCCACACTACCCTCTTTAACCCTATGCAAGGCACCGACCTCCCTGAGGTCTCGCTGCAGCTTGTTGCAGGCGTCCTGGGCTTTGACCAGCTCCCTCTGGCTGGTGGCGTAGCTCTCCTCCAGCTCCGTCATCTTGTTGGTCAGCTCCAGCAGCCGCGTCCGGGTGGAGGTCAGCTCCGAGTTCTGCTTCTCCACCGTCTCCTGGAGCTCCATCACCCGATTCAGGTCGGAGTCGGGCTCAATGGAGCCATTGGAAAGACGCTGCTGCGGACACGAAGAATCGACACAAATACTGAGTTAATATTCCATAGGATCATCCCCTGTTTTGATTAAGGATACAGTAATATTATGATTGTGTTGATGATACAAAGACTAATAATAGAAGGTGTGTTAGTATATGTTACCAAACACATTATCTACTCTACATTGATGAACAATTAATCCCAACGAGTATTGATTATTTCATTTGGCATCATGACTGCATAGTTGGTTGGCTAGTAGTTTACCAGTGTCAGTATCATGTGGGCGGGTGAGAGAGTTGCGTGAGGCCACTGTTAACCTCTGTGCGGCACAAAATAACTTGACATGAAAAATCACGGATCTTCTGAAGGAAATGGCTTGTTACTCCAAACCTAGCTCTGAATCCGTGGAGAAATCATTTCGCTTCAACATATCCTCTCAGTGAAGGGACTAACACAACTGACATTAAACTAGGGGTGATGAGGTGATGGAAGCCTCATTTCATCGCATATCTATCTCATTGTGGTGATGAGCATCAAAGCATGTGCACCATTGCAGTTTGTACACTACACTCATTTTCATAGTGAAGACTGAGTGAGTGTTCTCTGGCTGAAAGGTCGTAACAAAAGATCAAGTGATAAAAAAGAAAGAGCGGAGAGTGGTGATTAGTTCTCCCACACATTAAACACAAAACACACATAAAAGTCCAGTTTGTAATGAATCACGTTATGGGACTTGGAGGAAGTGTCATATCTCTTATAAAAAATGTGATTACTACAACCTACTAACACAGGACATGATGAAGGAACAAAGAGCAAAGAGGAACCCAGTAATCACAGTGACTTGAAACTTTCGGATCTATCTCAGGCCTACCACAAGGCCAGACTTCCACTGACCAAGGGTAGAGAAATGAGGACTCACCTTTGGATGTGCATTTGAAGGAACCGAGTTCTCCCTGGACTCGCCGTCCCCTTGGCTGCTGTGGGTCAAGGACAGGTCATTGCGATTTGACTTGATGTCCTCGGCACTGCCACTGGAGTGGCGGGACTTGGTCGCTTGTTCCCGGAATGTGAATAGCTAGAGAGAAACAAAAGAAAAAAGTCAAAAAAGGCTGCCATTCCGTCCCCAGATCCCATCTTTTGAGACACAGCGTAGTAGACATATTCAATCCCAAAATGAAGGGACCTGGGTTTTTAATTCGGTCTAAACAGATTTTGGTTTAGAAATTCATAGTTTCTTAATATAGAGTTAATAAGGAGTCAAAAAGATTGATATTAGTTTGAGGGGGGGGGGGGTTGGTTGTTTTTTTTTGTTTTTTTGTTTTGTTTTTTTTTTTTGTGTAA